>JABFPN010004217.1:0-15731 GCA_022817305.1 Leptoteleia sp. ZL-2020
TTCAGTTTTTAATCAACAAACACAAATACTTCGCGTGGTTTTCAGTTGATTCTCATGTAGGATTTACGATGAACTATACACGCCACCTGCATTGAAACTTAAACATTAAAGTGCAACTTTATTATATGTATTTTTTATTTGTATAACGCAGTATTCTTTTTGTAAATATAATTTACTTATTAGTAGCATGATTATTAATATCACTGTTGGTATTAAATGTGATAATCAAATAAAGATATTTTTAGAAACTATTTCTGAATATTCAATGCCATTTGGTACCGTGTGATATTTCAGAGGATATAAATATATTTAATTCAATTTTAAGGTGGTGTTCAAAGAATAGATAGCGCTCTGCAGTATTTTCGTTTATAAAAATGAAATGGAAAATAATTTTATAATATAATAAATACGGACCAGGCAGCCATTTGAAAATATCAAAGCCGATACTGCAGGGCGCTGCCTATGCTTTGAACTTTGATATGGCAGTTGATGACAGTGAACTTTCTAGTGTTGCTACATTTCAGTGTTCAAACATTTCAAAACACCAATTTTTTCCGATTTACCCAATATGTATTGATTAAGTTTTTTTTTTCAGTTAATGCAGTAGAAATTGTTGGATTTATGGTCTTTAAATTTTATATCAACTTGATATAAAAGTGTTGTTGAACCTTCCATTGATTATGAAAGTTTTTAGAATACAATATTCGATTGCTAATAAAAATAAATTCATAAGATATTTATCTCCTAATGTTATTTAATGTTTAATAATGAATTTTATAAAAAAAGTAGTAACAAGCATACACCAACAACATGTACCAAGAATTTATAATTTAATAGATTTTAAAACTATTACACATGATTCGTCAAAAACCTATATAACAACAATATATGCTTTATCGTCAGGTATATTTAATTTTTATCCCACGCTTAAGTATCAATTTACTGTATGAAAATATTTACATTTAATGTGCAATTCTGGTTAAAATTTTCAGTCATCTTTAAGTTATATTGAAGAATAATTATATAAAATAATATTACTTTTAAATATTTTATGCCAAGTAACATATATCAAATAATTAAACAATGAAAAATGTAAATAAATGTAGAAATTAATTACTTAATTACTGAATAAACTCTTGGATTATACATGTAACTTATTAATTTTGATGAAAAGTTTATATATACTTTATAAATATATATATAATTTACAAACAAAAAAACCATGAAATATAAATAACCATTTTGCAATATAAAGTTTCTTATATTCTGTTATAACGTTGATGAAAACATATGCTGAGTTTTATAATACTTATATATTTGATAATTTTTATTATCAAAATTGCAATTAATTTTTGTTTTACATAGGTCATGGTAAATGTGGAGTTGCCGTAGTACGTATATCTGGTCCAGAAGCTCAACAAGCTCTTCAACAAATGACCAGTATTAAAACGTTGGAACCAAAAAGAATGATTCTTAAGAAAATATTTGATCCAATCACACGTGAAATTATAGATAAAGGCTTATGTGTTTGGTTTCCAGGTATATCAATTTAAAATATTACAAAATAAAGCATAAAGAATTACCATTTTCCAATAAGAATAAAAATTTCATACTTGCTAACAATTGCTGTAAAATTTTAATTGAATTGAAATATATAGATTAATAATTTCACAATTAAGTGTAATTAATATACCCCATTTACTAATAAAAGCTAGTAATTTGATTTAATATTTTTGTATCATTTTCAATTTATTCTTCTCCGTGCAGGGCCTGGTTCTTTCACCGGTGAAGATAGCGTAGAATTTCAAGTTCACGGAGGCACAGCTATTCTGAATTCACTTTTTACAGCTCTTACTAAACTTGGATTTCGACAAGCTTTGCCTGGGGAATTTACAAGGCGAGCTTTCTTTAATAAAAAATTAGACCTTTTGGAAGTAGAAAGTTTAGCTGATTTGATTCACGCGGAAACTGAATTACAGCTTAAACAAGCGCTTCTTCAAGCAGATAGATGTTTAAGCAAACTGTATAAACAGTGGCGTCAAGAGCTTTTACATTGTGCAGCCTCCCTGGAGGCATATGTAGATTTTTCTGAAGATGATAACATTGAAGATGGCGTTGTAGACAATTGCAATGATAAATTAAAGACGCTAAAATGCAACATTGTTCAACACTTATGCGATGGAAGAAAGGGTGAAATTTTACGAAATGGTGTACGCACGGTAATTCTAGGGGAACCAAATGTGGGTAAAAGTAGTTTGTTGAATAGTTTAGCGCAAAGAAATGCAGCCATTGTAACACCAATTGCTGGGACAACCAGGGATATCGTTGAATTAAATATCAATATCTCAGGATACCCTGTCTTGTTATCAGATACTGCTGGGTTAACAGAATCCAATGACGTTGTCGAAAAAGAAGGTATCAGAAGAGCAAGATTGCACGCTGAGCAAGCGGATTTAATTATTCTTATGCTTAGTGCATCTAAATTGCTGGAGCATAAACAAGATATACGTGATTATATAAAAAATTACATTAAAGATCTGGAATTGCAAGATCTTTTGATGCCAAGTAATATTTTGCGTGACAATTGTTGCTTAGTGGTTAATAAAATTGATTTGATTAAAGATGATTATATTTTAAAACACTTAAAGGAAAGCGAGACCATTTGCATTTCCTGTGAAGAAAATAATTTGAATCAGTTGATGACGTGTTTAAATGGAAAACTAAAACATTTGTTGGTATATTTTTTTCAGATTATTTCGATTGACAGTTAATTATTTAATTTTAATTATATAATGCATTTCAGATATGGCAATCCAAGTAGGGAACATCCTACGATTAGTCGTGCAAGACACAGGGAACATTTAGAATATTGTGTTCAATGTTTAGATGAATATTTCGATATTTGTTCTATAGAAAATTATGATCATGTGATTGCAAATCAGAAAATACGAGATGCCATGAGAGAACTTGAAAAAATCACTGGTCATGTTAGTACTGAAGAAATATTGGATGTAATATTTAAGCAATTTTGTATAGGAAAATAAAAACCCCCACTATTTATTGTATCATTTTTTATATTTTAAAACGTTAAAAATCATACAGTAATGAATAACGTGGTTAAGAAATATATATTTCCCGGTATAAAAAATCAATGATTTTCATAAATTTTGTTCGATAAACCTAAAAGAGATATTAGACTGTGGTTTTCGAAGAGTTTTATTCCATTTATTTTACATAACATTGTTGTAGAAAATATTTGTGCATTTTTGTTTGTTTTCTTCGCTACATTTATTCGTAACATGATTGAATTTGTTTGCATATATAAATTTAACTTTAGATCACTAAATTAAATTCATATAATTGTTAACAAGAATAACTAATCACATATATATAATTTCATTGGAAATAATTATATAAACAATAATTAAAATGTTTTGTCAATTCTTCATACATTTTATTAATAAAACGCTAACTATTTGAAAGAAAGTTTAATTTATGCTTTTATAACTTTAAATATTTGAGACAGTTACAGTTAATAAGCAACGAACATAAGTATATTATGAAATAACTAGCGTACACTATTTTTTTATAACAAATATAAGGAAAATCGACTTTTTAAAACCCAAACTGATACTTTGGTGCCATGTTGTGGAAAAGCTTTCAGATACATATGTATATATTTACATTTTAAAATTGTAAGCCTTTACCTACGTTAAAATGACTTTAAAAGTTAATAATGTTCTGATATAATATTATTTAGAAGACATTAATTCTGACTCAATTGAAATGAAATGCCATAAAATTTATATAAAATTTAAAAAAAAATATCAAAGTAAATTTAAAAATTCACCTACATTTTCTAATATCATTTTCTTTTGATTTTATTTCTTCCTAATTTAAGGTTTCTGGCTTGTTTCATATGCGACATCATTGTAATAATGCCAGGTATTAATAAAAGCCACAAATAAACTAATAAAACCGATGGAAAATGGAATGCAAAGTTCCATGCGTTTGGCAGCGAAACTGTAAACTTTTGTGTCTCCTCGAAATAAGGAATATTTCTTAACACTATGGTTCCTTCAAATAAGAAGCCTAAAGGATACAGCGGCATCCAAATTGTGTACCGCAACCATGTTAATAATGGAATTTCAACTTTTAATAGTTGCGTTATATAATATGGATATCTAATAACTTCTACAGTACTCCAAACTATAAACAAAAAGAATACGACAGGCTTTGTTTGCATGCGAGGTTCGGATTCAATCATGCAAAATAGTATGAAAGCTCGTCCTCCGGTTTGTAGTAAAGGAACAAAAGCACTTCCTTTTGTATAACCAAATATAGGATGCAAGACCTCCAGAAATTGTAATAACTGAACACATTTAAATGGAGTGCCAACTGTCGCATAGGTGTCCTTAATAAAATCTACAAATTAATTTTATATATGTTCAATAATGTTTAACAATTAAATTTTACACATCGTAGATGCAAATAATTAATCTTTGTTTAAGAATTTTCATATAAATCTAAGTAAATAAGAATTATTTCTAATTTTGTATAAATAATAATTATAATTACCTGGTCCATCTTTACCGTAACGTATAGCAATTACAGATAGGATATATATAAATCCAATAAACTGGCATAAGTTGTATAAGATGAGATAAACTTTTTTGAAATCTTCTATAAACAAATACATATTAGTTATATGTATTAATTACATATATAATAAAAGTGGTAATAGTGGTAAATAAAAATGGTAAAATTTTGCCTAAAAGTAGTTTTAAATACATATCATGAAAAGGTGGAGGTATGAATTATATAGCTTTGGGTAATAAAAATACTTTTGAAATAGCAACAAACATATACCTCTTTTATATCCAAACTCTTCTTTATATAATTTATCATACATATCAGGATAGTCTTGACAAATTTGACGTTTTGTGTCCTCGACAACTTCATCAGTATCTTCACTATGCCATCTATCAAAGTCAATCTTTAACCATGTTGGTTTCTGCGGTTGACTCGTTAATCTCTGCCACCATCCTTTTTGTTTCTTTTTTATAATAAAATCAACATGTCTATCAAACACTTTGTATATACTTTCCTGCAAATCATGAAAAACACAAAAAATGCTACATTAACAACATAATTTATAAACTGTTACGTTATTAATTTTCAAATATGCTAATAATATTCTTGTAAATAATAAATAATTGTGCATTGAAATAATCTATACTTATACAGACTAAATGAGTTCGTTTTATTTCAATATAAAAGAAAAATAGTAATTACTTCGGTATCAATGGGCAAATGAAAATCCAAGGCAAACTGATAAGTATTGGGACCTCTGGCACCTTTTCCATGACCCTTAAATTCCAGTTTATTATATTCTAGTTTAACATCAACATCCTGAAAGGTTAATTTAGTAAATATTCAATAACTGATATCATGTATGTATAATATATATGTTCATCATACCTCAACGTCAACCAAATCAATTTTTAATGTCACTTGATGCTCTGTTTGAGCCCAGTAGACAAACGGAGCTAATATATCCAACATTTTTTTTTATTTTTACAAGCTTTTAATCGTAAAAGTAAATAATAATGTTTTGATTCCTTTGGATAGTTCCTCTGCAAATGTAAATGTTAAATATATGTTATTAAAAAAAATTATATATATATATATATATATATATTAATGTTATTTATGAAAAGGTGAAAGTTATGATTGAATGTTAATATATAAAATAAATGAAACAGTCAAAATGAAAATGACAGTAAAATAAATTTATTTTTATTCTGAAGTTTACATAGTGAAAATCAAATATTTCCAAAACTTATTTTCTCTTAATTTTTGAAACTAGTATTTTAAATAAATAAATAATGTTATTGATAAAACATTGTTGGAATTTAGTACGTGATCATTTTATTTTTATTTAAAAACAATACCTGATAAAAAGCAGTTGACTTCTTATCAATTTTGATTATCATTATAACGAATATAAATCAAGTTGAAGTTCAAAGATCACATTAAAATTATAATATCTACTCCATTCATTATATACAACATTCGTAAGAAATATTTGAGCTTTTTTGTTTGTTTTATACATTTATTTCGCTATATTTACTTTAATTTATAATTATTAATTATATATATATAAATATACAATAAAATATAATAAAATAATACCAATATATAAATTTAAGTAATTCGTGTAATGCGAGTTCAAATTACTAAATTAAATTGGAAACAAAGTCAGTTATATAATAATTCACGTTTCCACTATTATTGTAGTCATTATCAAAATCTGGTTATTTAATTGTCAAAAAAAATGTTCTACGTTTGTTTTGAACCAGTTGTCAATGAATTTATCAATTTTTTAGCCTTATACAAATTGTCAATGAAAACTATTTATTTATGGTTCATTGACATTTTGTGACCGACTTTGAAAGTTTATAAATAAAATTAATGTAAATAATTTAAACTGACGAACTTTGGTAGTTTAAAAATCCCATGACAGCATATTGACGTCTAGGAAGTAACTGGCAATATTTATGTCATAATATATGTATATCGTAACAATGTAAGCGCACCGATCGATAATCACAATTTCGTCCTAAATTTGTTTACGTCAAAAATTAGATTCATGAGGTGTTTTGTGTCAGAAATATGTACTCGTTTCATGTAAGTATTTCTGTTTACACCAGGTCACACACCAGGTTACACTTCAATTCTGATTTCTGACCGATACTGGTTCGTAACAGTTCTTCACTACAGTGACAGAGAGAGGCAGTGTTCGTTTTTGTAAGACGGTTATTTAAATAAAAATTTAAACAAATAATTTAAATAAAAAATTTAAATTATAAGTCGACTTAAAAAATTAACATAAAATTAATTTAAAAATAGAGATTAACTATTAGATTATTAGGGTATTCTTTGATTTTATTAAAAATATATAGAAATAATGGCTTCAGACCATTTTCTCAATTTTCAAAAATTCATTTTGTAATTGATTTAAATTCTCCCAGGTCTAAAAACTGGTCTGAATTTATTGTCAAGCATTAAATCAATATTTTCAAAATAATAATTACAAAAACACTAATTCCGTGACAGCAGACTTACCGCGTCCCCGTAATCTCGAAAACGCCATTTGTTCCTAACTTCAGGTACGAACCCCGGGCCAATATTTTATTACTTCGCATTACAGAAATAAAATATTTTGTTTAGACAGGTTATTTGGTTCAAGAATTAAAAAAAAATTAGTTTGAAAATATGAATGAAGGTGAACAAAAAAACATTAAAGAAACTAAGTCGCTTAGAAGTACAAATCTTGGGGGCCCACATGGAGTTGGTAATAATCATACGTATTACTTATTGTTCATATGTATCAATGTATGGTTTGGCAGTTTAAAAATTAACTTTTAGCCCTGAATTTATGAAATAAAAATATAAACAAAAATGCTAAAAGTTGATTTTAAAATAAAACCGATGAATAATTTCCAACCTTAAATTTATCTACAAAAAGAGAACATCTTTACAGGAGATCCAAATGATCAAAGGCTGAGGAAAGTGGAGAGAGATATTTTAATACCAAAAAAGCTTCGCGAAAAGATTAAAACGGAAAAATGTGCACCGGAAGTCAGTGGTAAGTTTTAATTCTTTTAACAGTGATGGAAAAATAATATTATATAAAATACGTTTCATATTATTAGACATAAAAATGATTCTCATTTCTCTATTTGTACACCCTAATTTTACTATTTACTAAAATTATATTTATTTTTTCTTAGATTTTTTCAATTGCAGTAAGGAAAATGGATTGCTTAACGTCATCTATTGCAAAGAAGAAAATGAAATAATGAAGGAATGTTATAAACGCTGGTTCTTTGATAAAGAATTGAATGATGAGTGTACCAAAGAATATTTATATGAAAGAACTTATTATAGACAGAATGGGGTTCCATCGGAAAATGTAAAAAAGACATTACGCTTTAATGCTGACAGATTAAATAATGAAAAAGAATGAAATATAAGAAGAAATTATATCCTTAGTTATGTTTTATTAAACAATTGTGTACATAACTGTAAATATCTGCAATTAGTATATAAACTTTAATACAAGTTATATATATAAAAATTTAATAAACTCTATTATCGTTTAATAAACATTGTACTGTAATTGTTATTTTAAATTAAAATGAATCGTATTCATCATCAGAATTAGATTTATTCTTACTCGGCACCCATCGTCTAAGCAAAACTTCCTTAACTGTAAATAAATTCAAATTATCGGGAGTTACGGTATTACTAGAGATCGAATCTGGCCATATAACTTGAGCATGTAATATCTCCTAAAAATTAAATATTTGATACTTAAATTATAAATTATTTTCTGTTTAATTTTATTTATCGTTTCGTAAATCCAAATATACCTTAAAATAAAAAATAATTTATGATTAAAATTTTGTCTCACCTTAGAAGCAGTTTCAGATAGCCTTTGAAGTCTGAATATATTTTTCCAATGCTTCATCTTCGATGATTGTTCAGTCTTGTTACAGTTTCCATCAACTAATACAATGTACGAAGCATGGTAAAATGGTGGTCCATCTTTATATAGTACTGAACATATTTTAAAATTATGATAATAAATTAATAATAACATTTCATTATACATTTTCTCATACTCATCCTTCGCATAGTTTTTACCAACAATTTTTTTCTTTTTTTTTCCAATTAGAAATTAATGTAAGTTATATTTTTTGTGCAAAAAGAATAACAAATTAATTAAAGAACAAAACAGACCAAGACAAAAGATGAGCATTTTTTTTGAACTGAAGAACAAAACAGTTTTAAAATTGAGCACATAAAAAAGAAATGTTTGTAAATATTTGGAAGTTCAAATTAATGTAGTAAGAACAATGATGTTGTTCATTTACATCCTAAGGACATTAAAATGGATGTAGATACAAAACAAAAACAAAGTTTATTTATATTTTGTTATTTGAAAGCGTTTCACTTTTCAGTTCCATTTATAAGTTTATAAGTGATATGCGTAAGATACTTACAAAAGTCTCCACCATATTTCAAACCAGGTTTAACTATCCAACCTTTACTTCTAAAATAATGATACACTACATATCTTGGTATAAAATTGATTGATTCTTTGCAGAAGTAATCCCAAGTGTCTTTAATAGAAATAAGTTTACCATCAGAGTCTATGGCTTGTAAGCAGCCTAAAGCATAAATTAAAAAGAAACTTTCCTCAAAAGTTAAGTGTAAAGTTTCTCTTACTGGAAATTCTTCATTTTCAATCCTAGGACTTACATTCTTTAAGTAATCCTCAGTTTCTGAATCACTGTCAGGTAATACTACAACTTTTCCATGCATATTTATTTCTTCTCTACTGTCATCATATAAAATGTCATTATTGTTATCTATTAAATCGGTACCAATACTTTTTATACTATCATTTTCAGACTCTTTGCTTATAATTTCACATATATCTTCTTCTTCCGAAGAATCCTTTATTTCGCAAATTTCTAAACTGGAATCTTGAACTCTTTCATGGTTTGGTATACCATTACTTTTAATAGTTTTTTCATTTAAACTTGACTTCAATATCACATCAACAGGATCTTCTATTGTTTCTAAAATTTTGAAACTTTTAAAAATCATAAATGAAATGGTATATAATTTTTAGATTACAAAAAAAAAAGGTGATCAAAGAAGAAATTTTCTAATATGATAATTATAATAATTATATGTATATAATAAATGGTATACCTGATTGGATGTTTGGTTGGTCATTTCTTTTATCCAACTTATTTAGATTTTCACCTTCCTGTTCTTTTAAATAATCATTGCTGAACTTTTTAACATCATCAAACCATTCACGTCTTCTTTTCCATTGCCTGTGTCTAATAAGAGGTGGTGCACCAAAGTAAAATTTACCAAAGGATGGATAATGACGTGATAATGAGCCTTTACCAAAAAATCCCTGAAAAGTTACATTTATTTATTTATTAAACAGTTTTTTTTTCAAATAAGAAGCTACATTTTGAAATTATACCAATTTCATCAATTCAAACATATTTTAACATTTTTTACACCAATCTAAGCTTATGTGAGATAATTCAGAGAAAAACAAAGTTAAAATCATGTTAAAAAAATTATAATAATTGATTTTGCAACTGTTTGATGCATAGCATATATTATATATGGATATAATTGATGTGTGCAGGCTTTATATTTACTAATGCAAGACATTTATAATAATTATTCTTTTATATTATAAAGCTGTACAGACCATCGAATTAATAATTTCCATTTCTTCAGGATTTGCTATACACGTTCCTTGCGAGTTTAGGTAGCATGTAAATATCATTAATTCACCATTCTCATTATAAATTAAAGGAAGTGATTGCTGTAGTTGTTGTCGAACCCTCTTTTTCGCTTTTGGCTCACTCAATTCCATAATTGTTGACTGTTTAAAATACAATAATCACAATGTTTCGCGCCGAATAATCGTCGCACGAAATAGCTGTTATTGTTTTTTTTTTACTTTGATTTACAAAACAGAAAGCAGCACTTTCATAATAATTGTGAATTAAGCTGCAGTTCTCTATAACAATATTAGGATCGTTTTATTTCGCTTTCTGAACTGCAGAATCTGAACCAGTGGTACTCAACTTAAAAAATGTAAACTCATGTTCTGAAAATCATTTGGTGGCAACTTCATTGTAACTTGAGTTGAGTACCACTGCTTCAGATTCTGAAATTCAGAGAGCTAACAAAAACGATCCCAATATTATAGCATATTTTTGGATTCGGCGAGAAGGGCACCTTGGGTGCCCTATTCTGAAAGTTATGAAATTATGGTTTTGCAATTTCATGAACATCTCAACGTATCCTTTGAAAAATTGGTATGGGGATACGTTCACATATTCACGAGGTCATAATTTTGTAACGTCTGTGTTCCAGAACTACGGAACACAGTGGAACAACCCACTAATAGTAATATAACCCGCATCTGTCTCCTTCGCCAATACTTCATGCACGCAGTGAACGTTTCAGTATTATATTTATTTCAGTGATTCAGTGTTGATAATGCGAAAGACAGAGAAAGTATGGCGTGAGAGAGAACATTGTGCTCGAAACATTTTAATATTCATTTTCAACAATTTTAATTGGAGCATTTGTATCCGAACAAAAAGCCATGATTTAATTGCAACTTATACAAAGTTTGCATTTAAGTATTGTTTTTGCATTTAATCGTAGAGCATGAATAATTTTTTTCTATGAATATACCTAAATGCTATTGATAATATTCAGTAGATCGTATTGATTGAGAATTATAATAAGTAATTGCATGTGCACCGTTTTCTTTAGAGGTCAATAATAATGATCTTAATAATACAAAATACATCTGCTGATGTGATACCTACGATCACAGCCAACAAAGTTATTATTGTTACAAAATAGTCAATCATTTTAATTGAATACCAGAAACGATAATTGTTAAACTAACAACCGACATAAGCTTTATGATTACGTATTGAAACGTTTCAGATACTTTGATTTAAAACAGATGTTACAACTAAATGGTTGATGAAACCATTTCTAAACGGTAGCTTTCTGAGAAGAGTTGCAATACGTAAAAACTAATTTAAGCAATTTTAATGGAATTAAAGAACGAAACATTTTTGCAAATCGAGCACATCAAAATGAAACATTTTTTGTATTTAAGATATAAAAAACAATAATTGTAAATATTTGAAAGGTCAAATTAATGGAATAAAAGCAATAATATTATTTATTTACATCCAAAGGGCATAAAAATGGATGTAAGTACAAAATAAAAAAGATTGTTTACATTTTGTTGTTTGAAAACGTATTATTTTTCAGTATCACGAAGATGATGAATCATGCTTAGCATATAAAAAAGTAATGTTTGTAAATATTTGAAAGGTTAAATTAATGAATTAAAAGCAGTAATATTATTTATTTACACCCAAAGGACACACTAAATGGACGTGAATACAAAAAAAACAAACAAACTTTGTTTATATTTTCTTGTTTGAAAACGTTTCATTTTTCATTATCATACAATTCTAAACTTCTTCAACTGTCAACCTATGTTACATCTTTCTTAAATTCATTTTTATTTCACAACATATCTAACGATATATATTCTTAAGGAGGTTATGTTCATTCCGAATTGGCTAGTTTCACTTCACCTCAACAAGGAAATTGAGAATAAAACTCTCAATCAATACTCCAAATCAATGCTTTTTTCTTCTTCCTTTTTTTTTTTTTTGCAAAAAGTGGGCAGACACACCAGCCGTCATGAACACACATTCGCGCGTCTCAGACATAGGGGGCGTCCACACGCGCGCACACAACCAACCGAACGATTCGCACACAATCGAGCGCGCGCGCCGCACACACACACGGGTCGAGGTTGGACGCAAACAACGAAACGCTTCCCCAATATTTGTCGCATTAAGCATTAACCAAAGGAGTGGCGATGATCGCGTCGGCCATGTACGTCAAATGTTGGATCATGTGCCGAAACGTCTAGTATTTTGTTAGACCGTAGGCTATGTAAGAGCGGTCCGTCCGCGGTCGTTGGGCTGATTTACGTTTGGCAGTGCGGTTCTCCGAGTTTGGCGCGCGGTGCATCTGGGTTGTCACTGGTGAAAGTGATAGTAATGGTCTCGCACAATGATTCGCCAGTCGTTTCCTCCGTCGTCGGGCGGGCGTGAAGAAAAGTAAAGGAAAAACTCGGCGGTCGAGTCCGCGAAACCCGTCGGATCCCAACGGTTTGGTGGTTTGACGCAGGTACCCAGGAAAAGGACCGAACCATTGTCATTCCCGTTGACGTTTCCATTGTTTTTGTTTTGTTATTTACTAATAGCATCGGCTCGCGTACGCTTCTATTTATACGACCGAAATACTGTTGCATAATACGATCAAGTCACTTCCTCGACGGGAAATCGGCCGACTTTTCCTGGAAAAAAAAAAAAAAAAAGAGGTGCAACATGTCGGGGCGCCTTGGCCGGGATTCGCGCAGGTTCGCCACGAGCAACGTCGCAGTCTGAATTGGTAAGGATCTCTCGGCGCTTTGGCGATGACCAATAACGAACGGTTAATCGAGTTTACGTTCTTATTGCAATCTGTGTCTCTTTGTGTTTATGTTGCATTCGAGGAGAAATACTGCGGCTTTAGTGTTACGGCGGTGACTTCATCAATGTTTACCTACGGTATCGATTAAAGTACAGCGATCAGCGGGTAAATTTCGCGTTTTGCAGTTTTGTGTGAACAATTGTGGGATAAATTAACGAAACGAGTTATTCCCACGGGATTGTCTGTGATTCCGAAATTGTCTTTGTTACTTTTTCCGGTGGAAGTTTTTTGTCATTTCTTTTTTTTTTCTTTTCTTTCCCTTTGTGTTATAAAAAAATAAATATTTTTGCCGTAAAATCGTTGAAATTAAGACTAATTAATAGTCGCTTAATTATCTAATTATTTTTTTGTCTAGTTTTTTCTTCTTTTCGAATATTTTACCAATTTCTAAACCATTCACACGTTATATTTTAATAACTCGTTTAATGATCTCTTTTTCAAAGAATATTAATATTATATTATTTAGAGTTAATATGACATTTAATTAAAATTAAAGTTCAATTTAATAAACCGTGGTTTTCTCAGTGATGCGTAAACGAGGAAGTTTACTTTAAAAATACCAAGTAAAATGTTAATTAAATATTGCGAATTTTGAGCAATATATTTTCCATTGACATTGAAAAGTAACAAATTAATAAACGCAAATATATAACGTATATTTTTTATTATGTTTATTTATATTATATCCTGCACAGTATATATTTGTATTAAATTACTTTTGTACATCAATTATAGCGCATGTTGTAATCGTTATTTCTGATTTTAAAAGTATATTGAACCTTGAAAAAAAATTGAAAAAAAAAGAAGTGTTAGAAATCAATAACGTAGATATAGATTTATAAGCTGTAATATAATAATGCAATTGAAAGCAGTTTGTTATTTAAACAATTTAATGAAAAAGAGGTTCCATAAAAAATGAAATGGATACCACAAAAGTATGTGATTTTGTTTAAAAGAAAATGACTTAATTAATATTATAGGATGAAAAAATTTGTGTCAAGTAATTATGTCGAGTAATTTTAACATAGAAATTGTTGGTTTCTATATTAGGAGCTTTACAATCTGGATATTAAACAGTCCTGGCAAATGTAGATGATCGCTCAGATTTAATTCATTTTGGTGATTTAATTTTTATACATTTCAGTCGGATCAAACCTAGAGAATGAGTTTAATCCGATAGTTCAAGTTCACTTTCCAGGTCTTGGATTAAACTGATCTGATTTTACCTCATTATATGTGAACGTGTACACAGTTATAAATAATTATAAAATAAAATAAAGCTATGTGCAAAAAATTGACGTAACACAAATTTGTTCGAGTTTAAACTGACCGAATCTACAATCAGAACAGATACATTATCTTATTGTCATAATAGGAAAAGAATATTTAACGTATCGATTTTCAAGTGAATAAATCCGTTTAAAATAGAATATTTAATTTAAATAATTAAACGAATGCAACATTTACGCAGTTTACAACAGAATAAATCTGGTTAAGGTGAAATATATATCTTTAAATGTATTATAAAATAAAAATAATATTTAAGGAAAACGCAATGTACGTCAAAAGTTAATCATGTTTAAAATTGTTTAAACAAGTTTCCATGTATTGCAATTATTCTCAGAAGGCTATCTTTTAGAAATGATTTCATCAACTATTCAGATGTTAGGTTCAAATCTATTTCGAAAAGATAGCTTTCTGAGAATAATTGCAATACATGGCAAATTGTTTAAAAAATTCCAAATATGTATAATTTTTAAAAGATGTTGCGTTTTTCTTAAATATTATTTTTATTTTAAAATATATTTAATGGTATATATTATTAAGGTGGTCCCCAGTGCATATACATTATAAACGTCATCCAGAATTGCGCCAGAATTTGATATAAAGTAATTTATAAAAGTGAGAGAATCGTCTGATATACGTTATTTACCACAGCGTACCTTTTTTATTAATTATCATTTTTTCAAGATTGTCTACCATCACTTCTCTTTTCCTACCGCGATATATTCCTAAAATAAAATTACAATTTGACAAAACAAGGTATATCAAGTGATTCTCTCACTTTTACATTGCAGTGTCAAATTATGGTACAATTCGGTTCACTAATGAACCCTGGGTACTGGATGGCATTTTTGATATACACCAAATATCCACCATAAGATTTTTTTTCAAGATTAGCAGAACAAAAAATTGGCCATCTAGTAATATTTCAGCTTAAGATGACGCCGTAAGCGTTAATTACTAGATTAGGGTATTATTCGTTTTTATTAAAATGAATGAGAATTAATTGATGTTGTTGATTCAGCACATTTTCTCAATCTGGGAGATTATTTAACAATGATGTAACTGAATTTTTATCATTAGTTTCAAGCAAATTTAGGGACCGCGTTTTTTAGGTGTTAAAAAAACGCGGTCCCTAAATTCGCTTAAAATTGATTTAAAAATTCAGACTTTTTAATTGAATACAATTTTCCCATGTCTAAAAAATATGCTGAATCAATTGCAAGCATCAAATCAGCATTTACAGAATAATAATT
>JABFPN010004218.1:0-15731 GCA_022817305.1 Leptoteleia sp. ZL-2020
GCCCCCCCCCCTCCCCACGCCCCTCGGCCGACGCTTGGGCTTTGTGCGCCTCCCCCCCCCCCAACGATTGGATTAAATTTAAAATTAATTCGCCATTCAATTACGCCGCGCGGAAATGAAGCGCGTTTTGATGTTTGCACTTTTGATCTCGCTTCTCATCAAACATTAATCGCGGATATCGCGCGCATCGATTTCACCGTCGCGCTCTTGTTTGTCCTCGGGCGATGGTTCGACGAAAAAAAAAAATGTATATATTTATATTGAAACCATAAAGATCGTTGACAGTTCACAGATAATTACGACATTGAACGAATACGCGACGGCGGAAAGAAAAATATCCTCTTTAAATATTCATAGGCTCCCTCCCTCCCTCCCTCCTTTTTATTTCGCTTTGCGCGCCCCGCGAGTCTATTATTGGAATAACTATTGTCTTTTATCGACAGATACGAAGACATTTATATCACTTCCGACGCCGTGGAATAACGAATGATTAGACGCGGCGACTCCGCGGCACAACGGACCCCCCGTTTCATTTTCCTTTCATTTTATCGCTTTTAAACTTGATGCATTAATGAAATTATTATTTAGATGCACAAATGCGATGTTTTGGATGCAAATGCTGTAAACTGGAAATAAATTCATTTTTATTATTTGTCGTTCAGAAGTTTCGTCATATTTTATGAAATTAAATTTAATGTAATTTAATTTGAATGTAACATTTATTACTTTTTTTCTTTTTTTCAATTTTATTCTTCATTGTTCTTGAACTGCGCGCGATATTTTTATTTTTCAGAATCAGCATTTGGATGAAATTGATCAACCGATTTATATTCCTTTTTAAAGGTCGTGCTATTATGCACCAGCTCGTTTGCTCATCGAAAATTCAAGATCGCTGACGTCCGAAGAAATAAATCTGTTTGCGTGATATTTCGGTCCCGATGACAAACAACCGACTTGTTATTGTTATAACGAGTAAAAGGGAAATGTTCGTCGAAGCACGGGCAATTGCGCCGCCTATTCTTTTTCTTTTTTTTTTTTTTGCAATTTTAATTACAGCCGCATTTTAATTATCTTTATCAAATTTTGTCGTCAAACGAAAAAAGTTCGATCGAGAATAAGCTTCGGATGACGAATAAAAGGACATTGTTAACAACATCGTACATACACAAAGCATTATTCGTCCTAAAACCTACGGTGTACTTGTTCATGTTACTGATTTATAACTTTGATTTATAATTCCTACTAGTTTTTAATTTGCATGTATTATTTGTACTGGTAAACTAGCTGTTGGAAGAGTGTTCAACAAAATATTTTAGCTTCTTAATATATTATCATTTACATTAGGCCTGTCCAATTATCGAGTTCGAACGTGTTCGAATACGTTTAAACTGTTCGAATATTAATATACAAATAACTAATTATTTTTAAAATAATATAAAATAATTTTGTTCTCTACTATGTCCCATACAGTATCCATATCTGTTCTATGTATGCCCCATATATGATCCATATCTCTTTCATATATGCCGCATATATGTCACATATGTTATCCATGTATAACCAATACTGTTCCATGCATGTCCCATATATAGCCCATCTATTCCATAGATATTCCATATTAGTTCCATACATGGTCCATATCAGTTCCATGTCTGTTCCATACATGCCCATATCTGTTCTATATCTTTCATATATATTCCATTTTTCCATATATATGTCACATTTATACAATACTTATTTCCCCATATCTAAATACTACAGTTTGAACATGTTCCAACGTGTTCCAACATTTGACAGGCCTTGTTTACATATCAAATTTAGCATACATTACTAAAGACGTTTTAAGGTAAACAGCAGTTAGAATTTTTACTGTAAATTAATCATGAAAACATGTAATAAAATTTCATAACTTCTTTTGAAATAAATTTTAAACATACAAATATACAAGCTTTCCCTCAGTTTGTGATACAGTATTCATGATTACCTAACATTTTCTTCAATGCATTAAAAAAAAATATGTTATTGCATTGCATTACATTATTTTTTAACTTATTTTGAATTGCAAAATGAGTTTTCTTTAATTTAAGACGAAGTTAAAATAATTTGATCATCTGATAATTGCTATTCCTTATCTCAAAGAACAAAAAAGTTATCTATTATGAATTTGTTAAAAATATTTCATTTATAGAAATACTTATTTAAATATAAGCATAGTTCAAAACTAAAATTGTTTTATGATAGTTATCAAAATTTATCATTGCAATATTCTTGTATTCCATAACATCATTCGTCATATTTGCAATTATAATACAGTTATACATTGCAGACAACCATATGTCTTATGATGACACCGCGGTGGTATAACATTCTACATGATTTTCGAATACAATATTCCTGCGGTAACGCCAGAAGATACATAGTTGACAGACATTGTACGAACATAAAATTACATGTGTTTATAACTATTTAAATGGTAATTGTATAATGCATTTTTAATACATGAATGCAATGTTTTTCTTCCAGATCGACTACAATTGTGCAGATGTTATATTAAGATTCAACAATAATAAATTTGTTATTAATGTATAAATTATATATATACATAAGCATGTATATTCAACTTCAATTTTTCTTAGGTATAATATAATTTATTCACTAGATTAAGAGTAAATTTATAATGTCATAAATAATGAGATAGAAAATCTAATTCATAAATTTTTATTTTAGTAATTCATTACTCGATAAAACAGCACAAATAATTTTATCCTCGTCTTTATTTTCTTGAATTCATAATATTATTAATCTACACATTCAAAAGCTCTATTTACCTAGCTAACGTTATGTATACAAACACAATAAAATATAATACATATTTTACCATGAATTTTATAATGAAATGAAATTTTATAATGAAACATAAAATAATAAAATACAATTTAACAAGTTATGATCTTGCATATAAATGTTACTTGTAATAACATGCAATTGCAAAATATGCTAAATTATTTAAATAATAACAGTTAAATACTTTACAACTAATAAAAACTTTGAATATTTCAAATAGAATAAATAAATAAATGAAGCTTTATAATGTGTAAAACTAAATAAGCAAAAAAAAATTTGTCTGTATCACGTAAAACATTATTTTTGTAAAATATTTCCACGTATAAATGATAATTTGATGCCATTATAATTTATTTAACTTTAAAATTGTAAATAAATTGTAACAAACATTTATGACTACAAATATTAAACTTTAGCCAGCAAAATGCTTTTTTGCTGACAAATGAACTGATCTGACAAAGTCAAACCATTGAGAGTCTAGGTCATTGATACAGGTTAATTGAACGAAATAATTGAAAGCATGAAATAAGGCAAAGCAATCAACTTTGCGCGAAAGTGGTTGTGATAGTTATACCGTGTCAAAGGTTTCGACTTCCTGTGTATTACTGTTGGTATCAAGTGTGTTGTATGTTGAACAATTCAGTTGATCATGTGCTGTTGGATGTTCTTGTATTTGCCATTGTCTTTCGTGCAGAGAATCATGTTTTTGATTATTCGTTACCTCGTTTGAGTAAGACACTTCTGGCAACGGAATGTAATAGTATCCCAGAGCACTGTCCCATAGTACACCCTTGCTCCAAACTTCGACCAGCAAACCCGTTGTCACGTCATTTATTTCACTGTGGAAACATGAAATTATAAAGTTATCCAATACAGTTATCAAACTGACTGCAATATCAAAAATGTTTTTACGTACAATTCATCATAATATTAATTGCAAAATTGATAATCAAATCTGTATTGTTAATTTAATTGATAATAATCGATTAATGCAATATTTCACATTATTATCATTCAACTTCTACTTATAATTATATGTACATAAAAGCATATGAAGAATATTGATTTATACAGAATAATACAATATTACTAACAAAGAAATGGTTTATATTAATAATAATACATTACTAATAAAATGTATATACAAATACTGCAAGAGTTCAGTTATATTTTAACAAAGATAACATAATATAATAAAGATATCATAATTATAAGAATACAATGAATACCTTCAGATTTAATATACATATGTTAATAATAAAAAAAATAATCATTATTTTAGATATATGTAAATCTAAATTAAAAATAAATAATCAAATACATTTCATTGTATATTCATATTATAAATTTTTACAAATTTTGTATGTGTGATAAGAACATATAACTGTAAAATCTGATTCAAAATGTAAAAAAGAAAAAAAAATTAATTATATATTTATTTTTAAAAGATTTTAATTGATTTCTTATTAATAAATTTTATGTTGAAATAAATCATATAAAATTCCTTTTTTTATTTTCCTTGCATAAAGCAGTTATGAATTCTTTAATACAAACATAAAGTAAAACATCAATAAACTTTTATATCTTTTGAAATTTCATTTCTTTTAATAAATTAAACAAATAAAATATTTCTATTGATGCTCGATGTGAATTCACATACTTTATTTCAATAGATAAAATGTGAAAACAATTTGTTTTAATTTTTTTTCTGCTTTAATTCCTTGCATCATGGTTTTGATAAACAGCTCGATCGCATTTTCATATTTAATTTATTAAATTTTTTTCCTAATTCTGATTTTATATTAAATCACCCACGAACTACAAATATTTGACACTTTTATTATATACGAATTATATACGACCAAACAACTGAATTTATTATAAGCGCGAAAAGGCAAGACACTACTTTTTAGGTTAGGGCACTGTCGTTATTCGTTGTCGATTGCATTTGCCCCCCTCGTTAACCAAATTAAATGTATTATTCGTGAACTGTTACACACATTCCACTACTCACCCAATCATCTCCTAAACTTCAAAAACGTAAAAAACCATCTATTATTCGCATTATCAAACAGGCACATTCTTTTCGCGCTGAAAACCGGCGCACGGATAATGGCGTCACTATCCACCGCGCCGTTACACCCGTTCATTTAAGCAAATATGCATGCTTTGGGATCAGTGGTGGATTTCTGTTACTTATTTTACTTTGAACTACCTTTTATACTTCGGAATAACATTTCATTATGGCATTAAAAACGGCACAATTAGTCACACAGATGTAAAAAGTTTTCTGATTGGCTGCCGTTTGCCAATCATAAATGCGTGTTACATGAAACGCTGCATAAAGCAAGCCTAGCGGAAAACTACCGTTGTTGGAGATTAACTTTTAATAATTTTAATTAACTTTCAATAATTCTGATCTTTTTCTTTTATAATTATTACCTTTTTACGTTAATGAAAGTTTATAAACCGAAAAAGATTGAAGAAATATACTACAATTACAATACAAAAAAATTCCTCGAACAATTATAATTATAGCTGCAATCGAGCCATCGTTCCTAACTGCGGTGGCGCCACTTACTGAATGGATAAAAAAAAATTATGATTTCTTCTCTCACGGAACTAGTGTCTTTTTAATTTATAATGATACTAATAATTACTTGGTAAAATATTGACCAGACAACCATTCTTCAGCCCCGGGAGAATATTAATGCCAACATAAACATATTTATTGAAAAAGATTTATGAAAAGCGGTGTAGATTAGGATTTTTTAACATTTCGAACATTTAAAACCAATTCACAGAACTTTTTTGTTTTTTTTTTTCTTTAAACAAATCTGAATACTCTAATAATATTATAGAATAACTGCCTCGTCATTATGTTGAAAAATAATTTAAAATTTATAATACGATTTTCAAGACTATTTAATTATATTTTAAATTAAATTTATTAAATTGCATCATAATACTAATTTCATATTAAATCAACCACAAACATGTGACACTTTTTTATATTGACTTTATCATATACGACTTGTGCAACCGAATTTATTATAAGCGCCGTGCTACTTTTCAGGTTAGGCCATTGTCGTTACCCGTTGCCTATTGCATTTGCCCCCCTCGTTATCCAATTTAAATTTATTATTCGTGAACTGTTACATACATTTCACTACTTGCCCAATCATCTCCTAAAGTTCAAAAACGCAAAAAAACCATCTATTACTCGCATTACCAAACAGGAACATTCTTTTGGCAATGAAAAACAACGCACGGATAATGGCGTCACTATCCACCGCGCCGTTATACCCGTTCATTTAAGCAAATATGCATGCTTTGGGATCAGTAGCGGAATTCTGTTACTTCTTTTACTTTCAACTACCTTTTTTACTTCGGGATAACATTTCATTATGGCGTCAAAAATGGCACAATTAGTTAAACTTACATGAAAAGAAAAGTTGTAGAACACACCAAGCAGCACAATGCAAGAGTATATGTAAAACGTTTTCTGATTGGCTACCGTTCGCCAATCATAAATGTGTGTTACATGAAACGCTGCATAAAGCAAGCCTAGCGGAAAACTACCGTTGTTGGAGATTAATTTTTAATAATTTTAATTAACTTTCAATAATTCTGAACTTTTTCTTTTATAATTATTACCATTTTACGTTAATGAAAAGTTATAAACCGAAAAGGATTGAAGAAATATATTACAATTACAATAAAAAAAATTCCTCGAACAATTATAATTATAGCTGCAAACGAGCCACCGTTCCTAACTACGGTGGCGCCACTTACTGAATTGATAAAAAAAATTCATAATTACTTCTCTCACGGAACTAGTGTCTTTTTAATTTATAATAATACTAATAATTACTTGGTAAAATATTGACCAGACAACCATTCTTCAGCATCGGGAGAATATTAATGCCAACATAAACATAATTATTGAAAAAGATTTATGAAAAGCGGTGTAAATTAGGATTTTTTTAACGACATTTCGAACATTTAAAACCAATTCACACAACTTTTGTTTTTTTTTTTTTTAAACAAATCTGAATACTAATAATATTATAGAATAATTGCCTGTTCATTACGTTGAAAAAATAATTTAAAATTTATAATACGATTTTCAAGACTATTAAATTTTATTTATGTTATAATTATTCAATTTTTATTATTTTTTTAATGTTACGATACACAGCTCGATCTCATATTCATATATAATTTATTAAATTTCATCATGATACTAATTTCATATTAAATCAACCACAAACATGTGACACTTTTTTATATTGACTTTATTATATACGATTCGTGCAACTGAATTTATTATAAGCGCCATGCTACTTTTCAGGTTAGGCCATTGTCGTTATCCGTTGCCTATTGCATTTGCCCCCCTCGTTAACCAATTAAAATTTATTATTCGTGAACTGTAACATGCATTTCACTAATCACCCAATCATCTCCTATACTTCAAAAACGTAAAAAAAACCATCTTTTATTGGCATAATCAAACAGGTACATTTTTTTCACACTGAAAAACAGCACACGAATAATGGCGTCACTATCCACCGCACCGTTACACCCGTTTATTTAAGCAAATATACATGCTTTGGGATCAGTAATAGAGTTCTGTTACTTCTTTTAAATTGAACTACCTATTTTACTTTGGAATAACTTTTCATTAAGGCATTAAAAATGGCACATTAAGTCAAACATACTTAAAAAGAAAAGCTGTACAATGCAAGGGCTAATGTAAAACGTTGTCTGATTGGCTGCCGTTCGCCAATCATAAATGCGTATTACATGAAATGCCGCATAAAGCAAGCCTCACGGAAAACTACCGTTGTTGTAAATTAACTTTGAAATATTCTGATCTTTTCTTTACTAATTCTTACCTTTTTACCTTAATGAAAGGTTATAAATCAAAAACGAATGAAGCATTATATTACAATTACAATAAAAAAGCCCTAAATGCGGTGGCGCCACTTACTGCATTGATTAAAAATATTTATGATTATGTTTTGTCTAATGGGTTAGTGTCTTTTTTATTTCAAATGATACTAATAATTATTTTCTATAATAATGACCAAACGATCATTCTTAGACCCCGGGAGAATATTAATGCCTACATAAACATAATTATTGGAAAAGATTGATGAAAAACGGTGTGAATTAGGATTTTTAAAATCAAATTCACACTGTTTTTGTTGGTTTTTTTTAAAAAATCTCCTAATATTGTAGAATGGCTGCCTGGTCATTATTACACGTGTTACAAATAATTTAATATTTATAATACGATTTTACAACATTATTTATTTATATTTATGTTATAATTATTTGCTTATTTATTTTTTTAATATATTTAAAATTTTAATGTGCAGATTCTTCTTACAGGAAATTTTGTAAGAAGCAATGTAACAAAAAAATAGAAATATACGGGTTGAGGTGAATTTCGATGGAAGTAACAATTTTTTCTACTTATAAATATTCATTCTATTGTTTTAAATATCTTTCTTTAAAATTATTTCTTTTAATAAAGAATGAAAGAATGAATGGAATAGTTTTCATAAAAAATAATAATTTTAATGAAATTATCATTCCTGTGTTGAAACATCCTATATAAAAGGATTTATTCAATATTCTCTTCCCAATACATTTAACTTAATGCATTTACCTTCATATATCATGAATATCATGAAAATTTTGAAAAGCACTAAGAATCGTGAATCCTACTTAAAAACAAGAAAGTTTTTCATGAATTACATTGCTAAAAGATGTAATATAAATGATAAATTACTTACATGATAATACTCTAAATGATAAACAACATTAAATAAATAAAATATCAGAAAATTTATTCCACTTACAAAACATAGTCTTGCTCCCAACATGGATTAGCTCCTTTCACAGTAACGGTGGTAGTTTTTACATTCCGCAATTTCAGAGTGACATAGGTGTTGAATTGTTGCGCTGAAAAATCGAATCCAGTCAGCAATCGCATAAAACTTTGAGGCATTATTATTAAAAGAACTAAATCTAAATTTACGCCATTTTTTATGATATCTAAAAAATTTACTGTTTGATTGTTCTTTCTATAAATCCGCCTTTTAAATTTATCTTTGCCATTAATCAAAACTGAATAATATTTTGAATTATATATCAGTCTTTTTTTTTTTTTTTGAATACTAATTTCAAAGGTTATAGGTTATATTTAAACTTTTTATTTTATTATATTATATTGCAGTGAATAAATTAAACTAATAAGGAAATTAATTTAAATTATCCTATCCTTTTCTAGAATTTTATTAAATTTTCAATTTCAAATTTGTATTCAAACATTTGTTCCCTTGCACGAGAGTGGGTGGGTATAAAACAGAGAAAAAAGAGGAAGTCAGAGGGAGATAGACAGGGATCTTTCCTCTCCTTACCCATCTTTACCTTTATATCTCCCACACTGTTTTATCAAATGTTCAGGCCAAGCACGAGAGCACAAAGTTTCGATTCGAATTCAAATTTTACTTATATTTGGTCGAATTCTCGATGGCCATAGTTTTTTAATTGAGGTTATCTCCATCGACAAATTAGGTAACTGACGTTTCTTTTATGCAGATCTCGCGCTTCAGTGCAATATCAATGAGAGAATAAAAAGTACGATAACGAAAAGGTAAAAGTTGTATATATTGCAAAGACAAAAAAGATTATGATTGTACCTAGGAGTCGAATTTAAGTATCAAGAGATACAAAAACCATTAAGCCGGCAAACAAAGCTGCTGTTAATTTTTTTCACGGCATAAATATCATCCGAACAAAAAATTAACGCACGATTTCGTACGCCCGGCTTAATTCGTTTTTCCTTCATTTTCTTCTTCTTTATTTACATGACAAAATTTGTAAGCGAGCACGAAATAAACGTTGAACAATGAATATCCGCTTAGATTTTTCATTTATTTTTAACGCGCCTTTTTTACATACCCCATTTTTATAACGTTTATATGAAAAATACGTTTTAATAACTGCAAAGCTTACTTTTCAAGTTACAACAAAAGGGAAATGTACAGCTGCATCAAATTCCCTCTACAATTTAATTCTGTTTATAAATATATCTTAGCAGCAAAGTTTGTTAACGTAAATAAATGTAGTTAACAGTGTAACAATAATTAATTGTTGAGAGGAAAAGTTGAGGAGTGTAAATGACCAAATATAGTTTTAAGGATAATCAACAAAAAATGTATAGTTTTGAAATTTTAACGGATTCTTTATTATCCAGTAAAATTGTTGAAATCAGGATAGGAACCTACACAGAGAAAAAAGAATATTAAAACATAAAAACAAAGAGATTACACATTTTCATGAACTGAATTAAAATTTTTGTAAAACTTTTTATATTATACTTTGTCCGTTAGATGTCGCTATTCATCAGTATCGCTAACCTACTACCGATATCATTCATAGACCAGTTATTAAACAATTAACTACAATTTAATAATCACATTGTTAAACTACGAAATTACATAGAATTATTATTTTTAATAAACTAATTTAACAAGTTTTACTTATTCAGTTTCCCATATAATATTCTTCTGAAATTTGTCCCCAACGTTCCTCAACTTTTCCATCCCATAATTGTTAACTTATTTATTATTCATTTGTTTATTTAATTATTTGCTTGTGAGACTGTTTATTCATCTATACTTGTACTTAATTGTTTATTTAAATATACATACCTTGGGCTCCAATGAATCTTGCTTTCCTTACTGTAACAAAAAGAAAAAGTTGAAATTAAAACCTCGTATTAGTATTATAATTTTAATGCGTATTAATAAGTACTATGCATTAAAACGCTAAAAATAATACATCCATCACACATTTCTTACATTAACAACGCGAAACGTTTTATTTATCTTACACGGGAATAAATAATGCCATAAAATCAACATTGCTAGACAATGAACTAAGAAGAATTACGCCGTGAATATAGTAAACCGTACTCTGTCGGTAAAACAGGCGGTAAAACAAAAGAAGGTGCGCTGCTAGGCCAAAACAATAAACCATGTAAATCTTATATATTTGTTCTATGTTGAGTGAATGATGTTTTGTTGTGATCCGCACAGCTTTTTTTCCGTGTAAGAATTTAATAAAATTGGTTTTGACTGTTTGTTAGTGATTTTATCAGAGAAATACGTGAGGAAATATCTTTCGTCGTTTCCATTTTCTTTCCAATTCGAGTCGATAATCTCGAAGCAATCATAACTAAATACAATTAATTGTTTTATACATTACGAAACGCTGAAACATCGCACTCAGAAAAAGCAGATCCCAGTTGGCTCGATTCGATTCATTAAACTTTCATCCCTCATCGAAAATGTTATCCGGAATGGTTGTATAATACTTTTTTATTTCCGTTGAAGACGCGCTGCTAGATCAGCAGATCGTACGTTTCGTTCAATTTTGTTTGTATACTTCATTTGATAGTGAATTCAAGGTACGCATACAACGTCTTCGTCGTTAATTAACATTTGTAACAAAAACGCAGTAAATTGCTGTTTAAGTTCCACTGATTCAGAAACGCACTACAGTAATTGAATTGCAGTGTTTGAAGATTGAAATTTTAATTTATTATAAATAAACATATTGGTATCACATTATTTGTTTTCTTTTTTTTTCCTTCATTTTAGACCATTTGTACTGTATTATTTGTTCAAGGTGTATTATGTTAAAATTCTCATGATTTCATAGTATATTTAAATCAAACTAATAAGTAAAAACCTTTCATTTGTATGAATATAAAGAAACAATTAAATAATATTAAAAGTTACCTGACAATATTCCCTTGAGTTTTGCATATATGAATAACTACTGTTCTGAGTATATCAAAATTGATAGAATTTTTAATTCCACTTTAGTTTAAGATTAGAAACGTTGATAATTTATTCATTTAAAAATGCAATTATTCTTAAAGCCACGAGAGATTTGATTGATCAAGATAGATTTTAGTTTGTTTAAAAAATAAGTTTTGTTTTGCTGCTTTTCCAATTATTTAACTTCCTTTTTATTTCAATTTCTGGACTTCAAATTAGTTATTGTAAAATAAAGTATATAAAAAGTTTTAGATTTTACAGTAATAGTAATATATAATCAGTGATTATGATGATTTAAGAAGAAATAAAGTTATTTACATTACTTTTAAACAAAAAAACATATGAAAAGTACAGTTGTACGTTAATACAAGAAAAGCAAGTAATTAATATTTATTGGTATTATTGTGAAAAATGAAGCTATTATGATTACAAATGTTAATTGGATTACTGTTTCATAAATTATGCATATTCATTTTAAACATAATGACTAAAAGTTAATCTAATCCAAGTATAAGTATTTCATATCAAAGAACTTAAATCAGATTACATAGAGCATCGTATTTAAATCAGTATGAATCTTATATTCCAGGATATATTATAAGGATAAGCCTTAATTAAGGAATTATTCGTTAAGAACGTGTATTAATTTGGCACACATCCTTCTTTCAGTACTAATGAATTACTGTATTAATTATGCACATAAAAATTTGCATGAATACTCAAGTGAATTTGCAAAATATTAATATATTGGAAGACAATATTCTGGAACAAGTCTACTTTGTATGAAGGGAAAATTTGACTCTAATTTTGTCAAAATTGAAGTCTTTGGTATGGATAATTGATTCTTACAATTGAGTCTTACTATCTTACAGTTTTAAATTATATCAACTAGTCCCAAGATAGAGCAAACTACTTTTAAATTATTTCCTCCAGCAGTTTCTACTGAAGCGATTTCTGTCAGTGCATAATTACAATATTGATTACACGCGCTGGGCTTTACTGAAGCATCATCTACCTAAACCAATGACCTGTGCCATTAAATGCCAAGCAACGTTGGGGAACGTACACTGAACGAAATTTATTAGTAGTTGCCTGCTATGCTTTATAATAACTTGGAGATGTGTGGACATTTATAGTATTCCTTATATGACCTATTAAAATTTATAAAATACAGCTTAAAATAATTGTAGAAAAAAATGTTGACACATGGGAATAGAACCCGTCACTGTTAATTCACTAGTCATGCACTTTACCATTACTCTACAATGGAATTTGCTCTTTTTTTCTTTTTTTTTTAACTTTAGTGTGTATATGAGTAGAATGGTAAAGGGCATGACTGGTGATAGTGAGGTAACAAGTTCTATTCCTTGATAACGACATTTTATTAAGTACTGTATTACTTAAACTGGATGTGCGTGTTTTAAATGCATATCCAGTCGAAATTTAAGAAAAAAAAGATGTATTTAATCTACTTCGAAAGGAACGATACAGTTGTTTGCGATAAATATCGGATACAAATGGTATATTTTCCATTACAGAGTAAATATTTTGCATTATTACATAAACTTTCAAATAAAATATGATAGTATTTTAAATAAAAAGCAAACTTTTCTGTTATTTCTATTATATTTGCCATATTTATCGTATTTGTTTTTAGTGAGAATATTACGTTTATTGTATCTTGTTTTCATTATATTTATTACCATTCCTTTTGCATAAAGACATTAATTTGTGTTTGAAAACTCGATTATAAATACACTTCTTTCCATCCAGTCAAAGAACACGAATATTTAATTTATTTTTTGCGCTTTTTCGGAAACATCAAATTTCCATGCGAAATGTAAACATGAAAAAGTGACCGCTTTGCGCAAAAAGATAAGTGAAATAAAAATGGTCGGCAGTTTCGAGTAAAAAATTATCAGAATAAATAATCTCCTTTCGCGCGCTGCACCATTGTCCAATGGAGCTGTATTAACGTGTATCTCGCGATTCAGCGCAATTTCATTTCGTCGAATCGTCCGAAGGAGATGTTTTTCCTTTTCTTTTTTTTAATTTGCACTCCCGCACATGTTTCACCAAGGGTGTCATTTTCAACGCGCACATTTACATTGGCCCCTTCTTTCCCTTACTAAAGTATTAACGCTTCGGCTGCGATCTTATACCTTCGGAGGATTTGAAACAATGGTCTATTAAGTGCGAATACAATTATGCCAGTTGAGGTTTCACTGCGTCGACACTTTACACGAATCGCATTGTGCATCTGCAATTTGTTTTCCACACCTTGCAGGAATGTTTTCTTCTTACAGAACAATTAAGCTTCCTCGGAGGATTTAATTTCAATTTTGATATGATTTTAAAGAATTATATCATTGTACATAAAATTATACAGATGTTTTAAGTTTTATTTAAATTATATGAGAAATTCAAATACATTTTATTTTTTTTTTTGCCCGTGGATAAACATACAGTATAAATTTATTGTCAATAATATTTGATCATATTTTAAATCGCAAAAATTATTCGCAAAAGTTATACGATATGAAATTGTTTCAAAAGTAGGGATTTAACTCTGTACAAATTGTATCGACTGTACAAAAAAAGATATACGAACTTCGCCGAGTAAATGTTCACGAAACTAGAAAGTGATGTATTTCGGACTTTTTAGCGTGTAACTACCATGTTACACATAACTTGAACACAGTTGTTTAACTCTTCGAAGTCACGCAACACTTGCAGGAAAGGCAATTTTTATTCCGCATGTTTGATTTTCGACATCAAAGTTAATGGTGAAACACGATTACTGTTGCTTATTTTGCGCGCGATATCTTTCCTTTATTTATTATTGAATCATTTTAATAGTTTTAATATCGCTTCTTACAAAAAGTAAGTCTCAATGTAATAAATGTTCAATATTTGATGAGTAAAATAATTATTTTAAAATATAAATTATATTGGTTAAAAGTAATCTTATAGTATAATAATTGATGAAATTTGAGTCTTTTACAAACTATAAATTTTTTTTTTAGTATTTCTATTCCCTTTTTTCACGTATAAAAATAAAACTTGCTTTTTTAATTTACCTTTCATCGGGAAAAAAATGTAAAGCAACATTCGACTTTCCAATAGATTGCAAAATAAAAATACAAGCTTTTATCAAATCTGAAACAATGACGTTAAATTGTAAACTCTATTATACACTGAGAAAAGTCCTTCCAAAAGGTTCCTTTTGTCCGCTAAGTTGGTCTATATTTTATTCCATGCAACTTTAATTCGAATACTGTGCAAGTGAAATTCGATTCATATAACTCGATATTGAATTATTCTAATGCCGGCTACGCGTAACAGTAACAGAAGCTGTAGCACTATAATGATTTATACCCTTTTCACAGTTCAATGTCCTCAATAAATAAAGCACAGTTTCTGGCCGTTGCATTTTGATAATTTGCACAAGTGAAACATTGCGCGGTTTAAATTGAATTTTAACACACGTTCCATCTATTTAAGATTTAAATGAAACACAGGAAAAATTAAACTGAAGCTGAGAGAAGTTTCTACTAATCTAACGCTATTTACCGGCGCTCCCCCAGGCACCAGGTAGTTTTATCTAAACAAATAAAACAATGCTAAGTCTTATCAGTGCCTACTCAAAACTGGACTAAACTGGTCAGACTTCAACTAGAATTTCCATTGAAAATGTTATCTTAATACCAGTTAAAAATTAAACAAAATGTTTACAATTTACAATACCCAATCGTCACACTGAATAAATAATTAATACTAAAGTTTTCATACAAATTTTCACGTAAACCCTTCACAAATGCATCGTGAATTTGCAAAATAAAAATGTAATAGATAATTAAAATTATTATTACATCTTTTTATCTTTTTCACAATATAATAATATACACGGAGAAAAATCTTGTATTACTATTTGCAACGTTTATTATGAAAGCTATGACAAAACTGGCTACATTTCTATATTTGATATAAAAGTTGTGAATTTAGCACATAGAAACGTGAATAATG
>JABFPN010004219.1:0-15729 GCA_022817305.1 Leptoteleia sp. ZL-2020
TATATTTTTATTTATATAAAAAATAATAAAATTGCATTAATTAATGTAACGTTATATATTTTTATCCTCCACAAAAAAAAAAAAAAAAGTGATTTAAATCATGATTTTTATTAAAAAAATCATTTGATTTAAATCGCGATTTTAATCAATGATTTAAATCACTTGATTTAAATCATTGCAACCCTAATTTTTACATAGTATCACTTTCTTTATATGAGTAAAATTTTGCTCATCAGTCATTATATAAAAATATAAAAGACATTACTGTCGATCAATAATTTGTCTTGTAAGTATTAATAAATTATAATTGCTTATAAATATTATATTTTAAACATAAAATCTTTTTTTAACACTATTGTACAAAATAATAAGAATATTAAGAATTAGGAATTTTTATTAAAAATTATATTATATGAATACTATGATATATTAATATCTTATATAAAATAATACGAGTACTAAATGCATTATATATTATCGTTTTAATAAAATATTAATTAAATTAATATGACTTGATACGCATCTTTTTTTTTAATTACCGAAACAAACTTTTTATTGATTATAGGTGAACTCTCCGAATATTTAATTATTTATGTAATCACTAACAAAAATAATTCTGTCAATAAAGTATCAGCCACATTTTTATATACAATACATTACGACTATAATTTTTTCCTAATTGTAAGAACAATAACACATCCTCCTGATGATATCTAGGCAATGGCCACTTACACATATTGTTAAATTTGTATAAAATTGTAAATTCTTAATAATGTTATGAATTTATAATTAAAAATGATCCACAGTATACACGTTAATTGTTTCTGTGATCAATTTAATAAAGCATCAATGAATATTTAAAATCATTTTTATATTGGGTTAAAGCTCTATTTTCATTAATTAGTTCTATATTAGAAAATTTGTTCAACAAATATTTTACCCACGTTGTTATTAAATTCAATCCAAAACATTATAAATCAAGTTTGATTTGTTATGTGACGTAACAATTTGTTAAAAGCCAATGAAACGTAAAAGAAATATTTATTCAATATTAGGATGAGTATAAATGTAGTAAATAACGATAAAGATACATAAATGTAAATTAAACTTTGTTGGGCTTTCGGAGCTTTTCATGTTAAACTTATTTCCACTCCTTTTAGCAAAAACCATCACGAAATTATGCAATATGAAATTACATTAATTACAGAAAATTATCTTGAAATTCACAGAATCTTTGCTTAAGAATAATGCAATTGGTGGTATGATACGCAGAGAATTTATAAATAAACATTAATTTCTGACATTAAGAGAAATTTATTTTAATTTTTCACATATATTTTTAACACCTGCAATTTATATGTCATTGGCAATATAATTGTACACCGAGTTTTTTTGTTTTCATTTATTTAAAAGTAGTATTTTATATTATTAAATAATACTATAATTAATAAATGATTATTGATATGATTAAATAAAAATGTTTTTATACGATTAATAAAAGTTGATTTTAAAAGACTATACAAACAGTTGCAAAAATAATTTGCTTAATCTGACAAAAGCACTGTATTTATATTTATGTGAACTCGCACAATTTTTTTTTTGTTGACTATGCAAAATCAGTGTTCTGTACTTGTATGATGGTGACATCAACAAACTTTATTAGCGTATTATCAATAAATGATAATTGATTTATATACAGACATAATTTATGATTAATTGTTCAAATATATGGATAAATAATTACAACAATTATTTTAATGTAGTCATTATTTTTGTTTTTATAAAAATATATACAGCAGAAAAATGGTGTTTCAATTTTGCCCTCTCTTATAAACGTTATTCATAAGATGTGAAAAAAAAATTATATCTCAGTCATATCACACTAAATCTGCATATAAAAGTATGATACAAATGATCATAATTAATTATTCTTAATTAGTTATTCCATACACATTGCAATAGATGTCCATATGAATGTTTAAAAACTAGAACGGTATAATTGGATCAAATTTAAAACCATTTTTTAATTCTTTAGAAAAATAATGCTAACATTTATACTTTTTCTGAATATGTACCTGACAAATAAAAAAGGTAGGTAGGTTTTAGGAACTGTAAAATGTGCAACAACAAACAAAACGTCACTCTTTAACCAATTTCAGCCCTAGAAAAAGTTATATACATATTAGTCAAGCCGAGTGTCTTCCCACGCATCAGCTTTAAATTAACGATAAATTTCAATTAAATAAATAACAATAAATGAAAATGAGCTAAGAAAGGAAAGAAGAAAAGTATTCCTTAGAAGCAATAATGAGATGACAATAATTTGTCGGGACTCGATAATGAAGATACGATTTGGTAATTATAATTTCGTCAGATACTACCCATCAGATAATAATAAGCTGACCAAATATTACAACTAATTGGCTCACTGCAGTACGGAGGAAAAAGCTGCTGATTAACACACGCACACACACATTACGTAGTCGGAGGTTACAAATAATAAATAACATGTAAGAAATAATACGTAAAAATAATAAAGGAAAGAGTTGAGAGCGAGAAAGGTGAATGAGTTTTGAGGACGCGACGATCGGCTATCGAGCGAACGTGAAAATCGGCCAACAGCAAGTCAATCAAACAGTTGTGCGCGTGAAAATTGATCGACGAGAATAATGACAAAAGCAATGAATGACTTACCGGATGAAAATGGTGCGAGTGCGTGCTGTCTCCTCTCCATTTTGTCTCAGTCCTTGCCCCGTCTAGGGTCTGCGGGAGCATGCGAGTCGTTCAAAAAAAAAAAAACAAAAAACAAAAACAAAAAAAATTAAGAAAAAAGGAAGACCCCAATCGATTCGGCACTGTGACAAAAGATGAAGATAAAATAGATCTCCAGTTGTCCGGACAAATCGGGCCTCCGGGTAATCTTTACGTATCGTTGCCGAACGGGAGGTTGTCACGATCGAGAAAAAAGGGTTAAAGTGAGTTAAAGGGCGATATGAAATTGACTGTTGTTGACTGTTGGGGACGACAATGATCAACGGTATTGGTGGTTCTCGTGGGTGGGTGGGTGGGTGGTTGTAATCGAGTTAATGTTTGCAGACGTAAGTGGAGTAGAAAGAATGGAAAAAGAAGAAGAGGAGGGGCGTAGCGGGACAGAACGAGAGGGAAACAACAAATGGGCTCCTTACGGTGGTAGAAACGGGGAGCGCGCGTTATCGCCGCATCGGTTCTCGGTTGAGATTGGCCGCGCGATATCGCGTCATACGTAAGCGCAATATTTTGACACTAACTCGTGCCGTACATCACTGAAACTGTGCCAACCATTTGATCAGACTGCGACGAGGCCCGCGGCTGCCGTTAACTGCATGACTCCACGCTCAACAACGCTCGACAACGCTCAACAACACTCAACAACGCTCAAGATGTACACTCGGAAGTGAGAACCACCTGTGGGATGGCCGCCAACTGACATCATCCCACTACTTCGAAGCGCCACTTGGTTCTTCCACTTGGCGCGCTTCGCGGCAGAGGGCAGCCCGCAGCCGCCAATTTTCGAACGTTCATACAAGCAAATCATATCACAACAAAGTCCTTTAAAAGCGTAAGCCTATTATTAATTTACTTTACTTAATCAATTAAAACTTTTTCATGTCAACTGCTAATAAGTGTTAATAGTTCAATAATAAAATAATTCTCCGCGATATTTATGTCTCGTATGAAATATCAACGTAAATATTGATAGTTATATTTTTTCCACATTTAAATCACGTCCATACATTATACTATATTTAAAAATAGTTTACAATTTTATCTTATTTATCGTTTCATTCGTTATAGTTTTATTAAATTTACATTTCTTTATTATTTAATTACCGGACGACAATAAGCAACCAACAATTGGGACTCGATTGATTATAAAATAAACACACACACACACAGACGCGCGCGCACGCACACAAATGCCCACACAAATTGATAAAATGAAATGTTTATTTATTTCAAATATTGACAACAACATATAAGCTTATCATGTAAATAATAACTTTCATCTAAATCAGTATTCAGTATATCTTACTATATCATCTTATAAATACAAATCTGTGCGTGGAAAAACAACAGATTGCTTAGAGTTTATTGAACATTCACTTATATTGTACACGGAGAAAAATAGATCGTTGAATTAACAATATATATATATTGTTAGACTAATGGTTATAGAGACAATTCTACAATCTACTATAAAGTAATGTAAATAATGAATAAATGATTCAAGTTCATCATTCAATAGCATCAATGTTACATTCATGATCTTGACCTTGTACAACCTGGATCGTTGTTTTAACCTTCTAGTATCATTCTGATGAAACTTAAATTATAATACACGTGTTTTCATGTGTACCTACAGAATCACATACATTTATTGTGTATTTTCTTTCTTATCGTTACATTACGGTTTAAACATAAATTCAATACATTTGCTATAATACAACTTGGTACATGTCAGATCATTCATTGCAAATACATGCAAATCAAAATTCAAACAAGTTAAATATAATAACTTGAATGAATGAATAATAGTTGGTAAAAACTTGCTATGAAATACGTACATGTACGTGTAAGTTAAAATGTGTGTAAAGTTGTGGTTGTTGTTGTTGTTATTATAATATAAATGTGCTTTAAACATTGTTAAAATGTTTTACATTACTTAAGAATAATTCGTATTAATTAAGCAAATATTTGACTTTCTCTTTCTTAAATCAAAATCCAGCTTATTTTTTTATTCCATGAAAAATGAGCAATGGCTGTTATAAATGTGACGCGGATCAATTATTGTAATGTAAATATTATCATTATACTCATTGACTTTAAATATCCACCGGAAATTCCATAGAAACGTTTCAATAAATTATTTCATTAATAAAAATGTTTACACAAGTATAAGGATAATTATATAATTTTCACCGATAAATACATTTATAAATGTGCTCCGAATTAATGGAAGACATGCTGAGAGAATAAATGTTAGGTGTGGAATTCTAAAACTTCGGCGATAGAAAAGCATTATTTGTACTTGATTTTAATGGGCAGAAATGCAAGAGATCTGTGGCACTCAACTTTTTTTCTTTACACAAATACAGTTAATATTAATATTTCCTTTAAAAACCACCCTGCAGAATAATATACATTAATGACTGAGTATCTAATTTAGCTTGCGTTCATAAAATTTACCATTAATTTCCATTATTAAAAATGTTGCGAATGTGCCATCGAATGTAAAATAGAAAAAGAATTTAACAAACCTTAATTAATACAAAATACCCTAGCTATATAAACAAGCTAGATTTTAAATTGGAAATCCTGAACGAAGATTTTAGATCTTGATTTATTTGCCTTATTAATACTTAACAATCATTGAAATCAAATTATATACACAAATTACTACTGAATGAACCTTAAAAATGTGGTATTTGTATAAAATTATTTACAATGAAAGTAGCTAGAATATTCTAAATTCTATTTAAATTTTCCCTACACACATTTTAAGAGGAATTTCCAAGACTTTGCAAAATAAATATTTGAGTATTATACACACAATTAATCATTCAGTCATACACCTCGTTCATTCAGCATATACAATTTGAAAGTTTTCTGTCAAATGTTTGCTTTAATATGGCTAAATTTTATACTAGGAACTATTATATATTTACTTATGATGTGAATCCCCAAAAAATTGTAAAATATAAAATTTTAAAATTCTTTATAGATTAAAAATATTTAAATTATTATAGAAATGAATATAGTCCACAAAACGTACACAAATTATATTGTAAATTTATTTTGAAAATTAAATTTCAGTTTAAATGAGTACATTTCTTATACACGCAGCTGCATTTTGTGATCATATTTCATTAGTTTTATAAGATTTCTCTCATAATTTAAAAATAATAACGAATATAAACTTGATGAATAAACATTTTTATTTGTAATTCTATGGAGTTACAAATATTTAGAGTATCAAAATCTTGATCATATATAACTTAATCTGCAGCATGTTACTACTTAAAATGATATGTCAGAATTTACTCGTCATTGATTTTCATACTTTTATTTCCTTTGCCTTTTAAAATGTAACAATATTGGTCAAAGACTTTGATACTCTGATATAAATTTGCATATATATTTTTTCCACCAAACAAATTATAATTAATATATATTTAAAACGTGTATTTAAACAAAAATGTATCTAATTTTTGGATTGCATATCACAAAATTGAAAAATTTAAATTATATTTTCTCCAGTCTTTTATATTTCCTAAATTAAAGAACTCTTTGTGTAATTTCAACGAATATTTATATAGAAATATTTAATTTAATTAATAAAACAGCGGCTTTTTTGTGGATTTTTTCATATATAATTTTGTACGTAACGTAAGAAAAAACCTTTGGTCTTTTTTAATTATGTACGATATTTATAAATAATATAAATATTATAAACCAAGTAACACGAAATTAAACACAAAAGAACCGTTTATTAATACTTTTATACTCTCATTAATAACATTATTCAAATTGTCTTTAAAATATTGCAAGAATTAAATTAAATAAAATACAAAAGTTTTGGTAACAAAATTAAAAAGAACTTCTAGATGTGATCTAAGATTCTTATCAATACTTAACTGAATGCTCATAAAAGGTAATCAATAATTTCTATTATTTGTTGAAAACATGACAAATATTGGTTGAAATTACACATAAATATTCTAGATTTGAAGTAGTTATATATTTACAAATACTGTATAAAATTGCAAATAATATTAAGATAATTTACCATAAATATTACGGAATATTTCAGTAAAAAATGTCTTTTTTTTTGTATATGAAAATGGTAGAATAAAAGTGTATAAGTCGTTCGATTTTACTTATCGAATACATATGTAATAGGCTCGTCAATAAACTTGTTCTAATATGTTTGATCGTCCATGAAAATGTTTGAGAATTCTTGAACAGTTCAGGTATTCAAACAGTCTAGATTAATTATCAATAATTAAATTCATACAAGTATAATTAATTTTAAATCAATTAAAAAGATTGTATGTAACATTCATTTATTTTTGCTCGTTCTATTTGAATGCTTGTGATCAAAGATCAATTATTTGTTCTTAATAGTATATTATAATTTGAAATCTGGACTGCTTTTGGTCCGTCGTGCTTGCTGTTCGGAATAGATTTTTTCTACTTCCTATATATCTAAGGAACTGTCATCATTCGGCAGAAAAGTTAGTAACACGTTACAAGTTTCTTTTATATTCTTATAAAAGTGTTTGAAGAAATATTATTTTTACTGATTATACGAGTAATGCAAAAATTGCAGGTAAAATTAATTGCTTTCAATAAATAAAAAGCATTCGTGTTTCCATCTTTCTGAATTATTATTCCTTTTATCGTGAAACCGATCAGGCAAATACGAGGGATCTTTTTTTCTCTATGTAAGTGTGCGATGTTGCGACGCTTCATCAAGAAACCAATATCAACGTTCATTACAGTTATTGGTGCATTTTCAGATACTTGTTACATTTCATCCGAAATAATTTAAACATACATTTTTCATTATTTATAGCGTTAAATATTCATAAATATTTATCGAAGCAATAACATGCAAATACACTCTACTCGCGAATTAAATTATCAGAATAGCGATTAGTATCTGGCCTCGCCTTTAGTTATTAGCTTTTATATATTATTGTGGTTCAAACAATAATTTATTTCATTTTGAATTACCAAAAGTTAGTCATAGTTCCTTTTTCATTGTATTAAATGCTTGTTTACATTATTTAGTATGTATAAAGGTGTTATTGATAAAATTGTTATTACTAGTAGTAATATAGTTGTTACAAAAGTTTACTGTTAAGCGTGTGTAAATATATATATATTATATATATATATATATTTATAAAATGGCTAAAAACGACTAGAAAATGACTTTGCTACGAATTAAGTCATTTGACTAGATTGTACTGTACAAAATTTCAAGTTTAACCTAAACTGATAACTTAATATTAGCTTAATACTGTCTGTCGATTAAAAATAATATCAACCCTGTAGAAAATCATTTCCTTTATAAAGTTGGCAATGATCCATTTTGGATTTAAGATAAAAATATCAATAATTTCTTATTCACTGACAAGAAAGAATAAAAAAAAAAAAGACAATATTCATTCTTTTGAAAAATTATTAAAAAAAAACTGTTTAATGATATACGTTATAAAATTTCAATAAACGCATTTTCTTTCCAACATTGTATTGTCATTAAAAACTTGTATGGTTTTTTTCAATCAACCATAATAAAATGTATAACAAAATATTTTTGTAATATTCCATTAATGCTTAATTTAAGAGAATCACAGGTCATTAGCTTTTCTTTCTGCAATTAAATAAATAAATATAAATAATGTTTGAGCATTATGAATTTTTATATACAATCCATTTTCGACAGAATGGGGTTACAATAAGCATTCTGCTAAAGTATTTGTACAACTATTGTTTCTCCTCAAAATGATATCTTCTACTGTTTCGTCGACAATGGATAAGCTTTTCTTCAGTTATTTAAAATGGATCATTCCCAACTTATATTTTAATCCCTATATACATCCACGACCAACCTCGTGGGCTATGTGAACGTACCTAAATCATTCGTTTCCTGATGGCATTTAGTTTGATCTTGCTGTTGCTTAATGAAAGCACTTAGTCTGTTCAACAAGAACTGTTTATCGTGTCCTTCGAGAACCAATTGATTTTTTAATACTGAAACCATCTGCTTATTAGTCACAGACACCACGTAATAGTAATAAAGTAGCAGAATCAATATAATAAACGCTGGGACACCAAATCCTGCAGTGCTCAAAAAGCAGAAAAATGATTGCACAGTGCCGGGAAGTCGCGCAAAAGTTGCAACAGTTAGCGTCCAAATAGTATCAAAATCCTTAAAAGGACCACAGGACTTGGATGGATTTAATTTTACTATGCAATATATTATTGGGACGATTGCGAAAATATAAGAAACTAATAAAACCAGCATAAACAACGAATTTGATCTACTGGCCTTGTGGACGTAATTTGATGGCGTGCTGTTTACGAGGCACGCAAACTTCTTAATATAAAACAAAAAGAAGGTACCAATCACTGCTACCAAAGGTAAAAATGGAGAAAACAAACACCCTAGCCAGCAGATTGTTTGAGAATACACAATGTCCAGAACATGTTTTGGTAAATTAAAGGTTTGCTGTCCTATAAATTTCAAAAGTTTATTCTCAGAGTTGCGCCCTAACAAAGATCTTGGGAGGTTGACGAAAAAAGTTACGAAAAATTGACCCGTCAGATCCGTTAAATAAAGCTTTAAGAACTGTCGTCCAACGAAAGTTTCCCAACAAAGATAATGCTTTTCTAATAATTCGCATTTTCTCTCTTCATCCTCCCGTACCACGATTTTGTACAATGTAAAAATGAATACGGCCAAAATCGAAAAACGTAAGAAAATTGCACGTAATAGAGTCATGCGTTCAATGTACAAGAGGCTGTAATGTTCGAGTCCGACGAGATATCGGAATAAGAAGGGCACCAATATATTTACGCACACTATGAAGGTGTAAGGTAGAAATTCGAAAAATGCTTGACTAAAAACATCAAATGTTATGTAATTCGAGTATTCGATGTTAGTCTCGTTGCCGGAACTATTGAGGCTATCAAATGATAAATTGGTAATGTAATAAAGAAATGTACCACAAAATCCTAAAATAAAGAAAATGAACAAATTAACAAATGTACGAATTGAGTATAATTTCAGTTTTTCTTCGCGCGTGCGACCTTGCTTTTCATCTTCCAGTCTTTCAGACTCAAGGTATAATTTAAGCTCATTAAAAATAGCCCTGTGCTTTGTAGCTGCAGCTTTTTCATTATTTATGCAATAATCCCAACCACCAAATATAAGATTACAGTACTGATAAAACTGACCTTCGCCTTCAGCAACTCTTTCACGGAAACCTTTTGCAGCAGATTTCAGTAAAATGATGAGACTAATGGCGTAAATAGCAGTCATTGAGCAGAGATATGCTAGAGGTACATCATAAAAGAAAGTATTATTCTGGTTATTTGTGTAACTTTCGTGACTGTATCCACCATAAAAAAGAATAGTGTTTGATAGTGGACCTATTCCCAGAACCAAGTCCATGAGTCCATTGATCTTTATTGTCGAAATATTTGCATATAGCTCGGAACAGCAAGCAACACTATTTGGTTCAGTTGAATTGCATAGTTTTGGCTCTGGTGATTCTAATAGTATAGTTGGCAGTACTAAGAATATAAAGACCACAAAAAACAGAAGGAAGTTCAAAAAAAGTATCCACTTGATGAAAAGGAAATATGTAACAATGCCAATACCAAAGTTTCCTCCAATATTTTTTAGACTGCTGCTCCACAGTTCAATTTTCGAGTAGATCTCCTTCAATTTAATTCGAATCTGTTGGTATATCTTCCGGTGTTGCCATTTAAGTTGCTCAAAACCCTGCAGTCTTAATTTGGTTGCACTCTGTTAATTAAAGTCAGTTTGAAATTGAATAGTTTTCCAAACAAATTGTGGTGTTATTATAAATAAATAATTAATACCATCAAAGGTTAATGAATTACATTTAAAAATTTTTCTCGGTTTAAAATAAAATGTTAACGTGTATGAAACATTTATAATTGAATTAATATTTTACATCATTATAATTGAATTGATATTCTACAAATTCATAATGCTTCTATTTTAATAATAATAATAATAACAATACAAACCTGTAATTGTTTTTTGAGTTGAATTTTCTGAGCCATGCAAACAGGCATTGCTTTTATTTGCATTATTTCTTCCCAAGTGCTTTCTTCATTTGATAAATTTTCAGAAAGATCTGGTAACATAGATACTGCTGCGTCATGAATATTCATAGACATTCGTCTTGCTGTACTGGCATAATACGAACGTGTACTTGTACGACGTCTCAGAGTTGTACGGGCTTCATGTCTTATGCGTTTGGCTGTTGTTGTGGCTAAATACAAAACATTTTTGTTAATACACAATTAATTTCAACTTTATAAGTCAAAAAGTAATTGTACTAAAGTAATTAAGGCACATAATTTATATTTATATTTTCACAAAATGTAAGGAATTTGATTCTATATATTGGCTGCTTTCAACAGACAAATCAATATATGTATTTCAATTTGTTTTATAATGATTTATTCGCGTTAATGACTTTTTTGTTAATTTTGTTTCTTATAACTGATTATTTGTGACACTTGAAAAAGACCTAAATAAAAAGTCGAAATGTCGTGTAAATCATCAACACGGATAAATTTGTAATATAAGCTAAATTGAAATATATTCATTTGTCTGTTAAAAGCAATCAATATAAAGAATCAAATATAACAACATACAGACAAGTAAACGCATATAAAATGTAAGGAATTTGAACATATTTGCATTATGAAACCTTAAGTTGAGGAATTTAAAAATATTATATCTTACCAACTCTTGACTTTTTACTTGGCAATAAAGTGGCAATGTGTGATGGATCTTGTAAGGCTTGTTGCAAATCTGCTTCAATTGCCATTGGATATCTTTCCTGATAGAATTCTGCTCCTGCTTCTTCCCATCCTTGTCCTTTATCACGTTTTTTCCGTTCGCCCCCAGACATGTTCAAATTTTGGATTGTTCCACGTTAACACAGCAAAGTTTAGAAATAACTTTTAAGATACCATTTCGTTAATTGCACAATAATACAGATTAATGGATTTGTGATTTTGTTATATTTGCTGCAAGTTGAGTTTTTCTGTTGAATATTTTGACAGCCTGAAATTTAAAGTTTACGAAACTTTAAATTTAAACATTTACAAAATATTATACACTGATATCAATTATTATTTATTAGTCAAAATAAATGCTAAACCTCACACGAAACATGATTACATTTTTTTTTTTCATATGACTATTTATTATTCTAAAAGCTTTCTCTCTACAGAAATTCTTCTTAAAATGTTTGAAATAAATTTCCAATTTATTGAAGTATTAAAAAATTCTTTACTAGTATAGTGATATGATATAATAATATTAGAAGGAAAAAAAGCAATTAAATGTTTAAATAATCATTATTTTTTTATACATTATATTCAACATATTTTCAGGTTTTTAATAAGTTTATAAAATTCAATATAATTTAATTGATATACTACAAAAGCAGAACTTTTAAAATAATTAAATGAAACATATAAGACACAGTGAAAAGAACCTCGCTCACCCTTCATCATCTGTCAAACACAGTCACTATTTCATCATGAATTAAACGTTCAAACACAAGGATAATTAAACAGTTTACTTGATTCCAAATTAAATAATAATTTTTATGTAATATGTACTGGTAAACAATAAACTTATCTTTAAATAATAATTATAATTGCAAATTTAATGCGACTGACAAAAATATGAACTATTTTATGTTGTTGAAATACGCTATCGACTCAGATTAGCGTTAACATTGACGTACAGTGATTTTTCAAAAGCGTTGTTCTTCCAAAAACAAAGCGTATTCTGGGTGGCGGATTATCCAAATGTGCAATATCAAAGAGGCTTTTTAACCGCAACAACAATATTGCTATGCTTAATAATTGTTATGTTTGACAATTGCCAGAACGGTGTTCGCAAACTTCCAAATACGTCAGCGTGTAACTCTGTCTCTCTTGTTTTTATCATGGAGGAACAGACGTCATTTTACTGCTAAGCAACAACACAAATTTAGACTGACTGTATACCCTGTATACACACGGTCTCTACCCTTTAGTGCGCATGCCTTCATGTTATTCAACGGGTGTATTCAATATGCATTTTTACACTTATACCAGTCAACATTTGTTTTTATCTTCACTATAACATTAATTTAAATAAACTAAAAACTTTGAATAAAGTGTATATCAATTATTACTTCTAATAATAAAAGTAAGCTAAAATTACAACAAAGCAATACCTTGAAATAAAAGAAATTTTCACAGATTATTTCTTGTATAATTTCTTAACAAAAAAAAGAAAAAAAAAAAACAAAATTGTTGATGATTAATATGTGAAATATTGCAAAAATTTTGAACATTAAATATTGCTGGTCTAGTCTCTTTCTAGTAATTTACTGAAATATTATATCTTTTTTTCATTAAACATTTCAAAAATACTTGTAACATTTTCAGCTTTCGTCGTTTTTACATTTTCATCTCTTAATTATATCATATGATATTACAAATTAAAGAATCATGGTTTTGTTATCTGATTTGATAGAAAATTTAATCTTTATTGTTGCTAACTTTTAAATCAGTTGAAGAAAAAAACACATTTTTTTAATTCTCGTAAACATATATTTAAATAAAACAATCACAGTTTCATACATAATACCTGATACACATGATATACAAAATTGAGTACATATTATAAAACATTTGGTCTTTGATGCTGCAAAAAATAAAATGATTTAGAACATTTATAAGATGAAATGCAATAAAACGATAACGTGTTAAACAAATAAACTATATATTTGTTAACATAAGCTAATTTAAATAAAAAAAATACTAAATCATTAAATTATTTGACACAATTAAAATTTCAATAAGCAGCTTGCCAACCATGTCACCTTCAATTCATGCTATGAGTTGTACATTATTTCATACAATTCATTATAACAGTATCCAAATTCTAGTCAAGTCGCGAACACCTGTCAATTTTATTTACATACAGTGTCCATTATATTTTCTTTAAATTAAAAAGGTTGTATTATAATACATATAAATTAATAAATATCATTACAGGTTTTAATTACTTAATTTAAAAATGTAATAATATAGAAAAATGTATGAGAACTATTGTATCCTTTTATTATCAGTTCGTTTTGTAAGATCATAAAAAATTATTTCCAAAAAAAGATTTTTCGTAAGAACATATAATAAAAAAAACCTCCAGTGTACGGCAGTATCAGATTAGTTTGAATTGAGTTACAGGCCCGAGACCCGCCTTGCAGATTGGACTAAAACTTTTTTTTCTTCACTTCTTGTAATCACAATTTAAATTAAAATTTAAATTAATTACTGTTATTATAATAACATTATTACTATTAAAAAAATTTGATTTTTTCGAGAATCTCACCTCAACAAAAAAAACTAAACTAAAATGTTAGTTAAGACGTTAAAAGGGTATACCAAAAGTATAACTGATTTGAAATTGAGAAATTTCTGATAAAGTAATTCTTATTAATATTTATTTATTAAAAAGTAGCGGTACGTAAGTCTTTGATAAATTTTGAGTAATTCTAGTTTATCATTATATTCTCATCTTGATAAATTTTTCGCAATTCATAAAAAATATCATGTGATGACATTTTTACCAATTTCATTCCGTGCAGAAGAATCAGCCTAGTGACTGTTTAGATACTCATTAATAAAACTCTCGCCACATGCTTGTCAGACGAATATTATTACGTAAGATAAATATTAGTATAAAATACAACTATGAGCAGGGAATATATTAAATATACGACTTGCGATATACCCTCTTAAAACCTATTTTTGATGTGTTTCATCAGTTTGCTGGCCATTTTCATGACATTTAAAATTGATTGTTTCATCCATCTTCGTTGACGATACTATTACTAAAACGTCACGCTGTTTATATAATTAGCAAACGTTGATGATTATTAACATTACACTAATTCGTTTTCTATAATAACATATTTCTGTATTACTTCCCGCAAATAAATACACAATTTACTTCATATATAAATTTATATTTAAATAAAACAATGATAGTAGTTTTATACAATACCCAAACGACTTATGAAATATATTACAAAATTCTGCTTTGATACTGCAATGAAAAGCATTTCAACTAGTCATTGTATCTCAGTTTTGTACAAATTACTCATAAGAATATAATTTGCAGAATGAAATATCCAATGCATCCTTTGAAACTAATTTTTCAAAACACGTGATTATTCGTAAAGTGTACGCATAGTGATTAAATTTTAACAACAACCAGAATAATTCAATAGCAACACTTTAATTGTGACAATACAGTGATAATAACACCAAATTTCATCTTAATCTTCAAATTTTATTATTCATATAAAACAATGTGGAAAAACATTTTTATTTAATGTCAGTTGATTGTTCAATTAATTTTATAAAAATATTAGATTAGAAATTTTATACGGAAAATGTTTTATTTATCTGATAACATAATGCAAGTCATTTTTTTGTAATGAAATTTCTGGAAAAGTAGGCCTTAAAACTAACTCGAAGCAATATAAATAAAATTTATATTAAAAATTACTAAATTTATTTACAAAACTGATTTCATTTATGTAGAAAATGTATTTAATTTGCTTACAAAGTTTTGAGGTGAAACAAGATTTATATTTGAGTTATTTCTCCCTAGTGTTAAATACACTAAGCAAAAAAAAAAAAAGGCCACTGCGCCGATGAAAAATTAACAATTTTCAGACTGCAATAACTTCGTTAATTTTCATCGGATTTACTTTTTTTTCTCTTCATTTTGAAGGTTGGAGCTTTGTCTTTAAGGTGCATATATAAATTTTTAAATCCCCCTCTTTGCCCCGCTCCATGCCACTGAAAATGAAAAACATGTTTTTTACAGAAAATTTTCAAAGTTTG
>JABFPN010004220.1:0-15728 GCA_022817305.1 Leptoteleia sp. ZL-2020
GTAATCCGGATTGATGTTTTAATAAATAATTTAAAGCTAATCATTATTCGAACGTGTCAAGCATATTCAAAAAATCGATAATATGATTTAAGCTGAATGAATAACAAGTCGTTTATTCGCGTAAGTTATTGTGCGAATTGAATAACGACGTTGGGAAATGTGTTGTACATTTAAAACTCGTATGAAATGGTCGTGCAAATAGTCGTAAAGCGTGGCGCCTGTCTCAGGACACGCTATCGTACATCACAAGAAAACGCCGAACCAATAACCCCGATATTGGTCCATAATCATGTATTATGCGCCAAGAACATTATCTAATATCTGCCGCACTAAAAAATAATTTCGCCTTTATACGTGTCCTTTACGACTATTTTATAGATTTAGATGTGACACGTAATTTAGTATGAAACGCGGGCGAGAGCATAAAAATGAACATTACGAGCCGAGTACATTTTAAAAATTTCATTTGAGGACACGAGGACACTTTGCCACAATCTGATACTCGCGCTTTTTAATTGATCCGGCCTGGACCAGGGCTGGACTGGGATTATTACCCGATGCTTTTACGCTTGCGTAACGCAACGATTAACGCCAGAAAACTTTTAAAGCCACGAATTATGAATTATTCCGTCACGAAACAACTTATTTTTAAACTCGTCGCGAAACCAAACTATAATTCTTGTTACGTGCTGTGGATAAGCCAACTTAATGTGACCTCAACAAATTGACATTTTTTCGGGGACAAATGCAACGCATTAACTTTTGAACTTCATTGGGAATTAAAACGATCGATTTGTTTCAACCTCATCATTTTCATAAATTATACTCTAAATAATAGACTGCTAAATTATCAATTCAAATCGTACAATCTTGATCGCGAACGATGCGAACAAATTAATTGGCTGTTTATATCGTGGTATTAATTAACATTAATTGTTATAATTGTCGTTAATTGACAATTCATAGATTGTTGAATGCTGTCTAAGAGTTCCTAGTCAAAATGAAATGTATATGGTCCATATATTTTTTAAGAATTTCATATAAAGGAATAAAAAATTCATATATGGAAATATATGTTTATCCTTAGTCCATATATGTTTCATTTTTTACTAGGGATGTTCGCATATTAGGCTAAAAATCCGTATTATTTTACCAGTCAAGTTTTTTAATAGTATTAAAAAAAGTAATACATAATTCACTTCTTACTTTTCCACGTGGAATTTATTCAGGGATCACGATTTTACCAAAAATCCGACGTCAATTCGGTAATGACTTGTTACGTTTTTAAAATGCAGAAGGAAAAAGTGGCGGGCAAATTTATTTCGACCAAAATGTCAGGAAGTCGACGTACGAGACCAATTAGGATTATCGCAATTTGTCCATTCATGTTCATTAAATTGTGCTGGTCGATTAAAGCCTCGTGAAAGAGCAGCGCCTATGTTGGCACTTGATAAAAGTTGCGACGGTGATTCCGGATTATGACGTATAGTCGATCTTCCCCCCGAAATGAGACAAAAATTTCGGCTTCACGAGCACGGATACCGACGAAAGCTTGGAATCGTCCCAAAAACGTTCGACTAATAATATAAAGTTCTCCAATTGCACTTGATCAGAGGAAAAATGAAAAATTGTTCCTTATATATATCAATATGAGATATCGCTGATAGCAGTTCGGACATTTTCAGCCTTTCAACGTCTATCCCTTGGACTTAAACGTTTTTATGTTTCACTCAGCATTTTTTTTGTTTTTGTTTTTTTTTTTTTTTTTAATTTTGGTTGAATTACACTGAGAAAAAAGTTACATGGTTAATTTTCGTGATTACTAGAATTCGATAGTTAATATTGCTATTCATTTTTCTCAGTGTACCAGAAGTCCTTGGACTTTCATTTGAATATCTCAAAAAAATAAACCAAATTAAATTAAAAAATGAAACTTTTTAAAAGTATTAAAATAATATAGCGTAGCTGTATATCGCATATAACATTGTTAAAACATTATTTTAAATTACAAAGTTGAAATTTAATATTTGTATGTTAAACTTAAGTTTCTAAAAACATATGTGCGGCATATATACCACCTATATAAAATTTTTTCATGGGAATAGCAGACGCTGCTAGACAATACCCTTCCAGCGCCAGAAGGTATGGTAATTTTGAGTGCAACTTTTTTTTCTCAGTGTAAATCCAATACACAAATCTCTCTTTTCACAACCAATACCGTAAAGCCTTAAAATTTTGCGCGACTCATTTCATAATGAATGCAATTGCGCTAATAATGAAGCATCGCAGGCCAAATAATTAATGAACCCTATTAACTGAACAATTTGTGAAAGTAAGCCCGCGGGCTCCTGTGTATTTTTGTACGCAGATTTCAACTGTTTGTCACTGAAAGCTGCGACGAGCCGGGGGGAGTGAGTATTTGAAACACAAAAATGAAAAAGCCTTTGACGGTAAGCTCTGCTTATTATGCGCGCTTTTTAGCAGCTTTGTTCGAAGGCTTTGTCATCTTCTCAAAATATTACCGTTTTTCTTTCACGAGTTTCTTGGACCAGTTTCATCGAGTCTTGGTCTTATAATGCAAAAGAAAAAAAAAACCAAAAAAAAAAAAACAAACAAACGAAGGTAATTATCTCAATTACTTTTTCACGCTGCATATGCATCTGCTAATATCCACGAGTAAAATGACTTTTTAATGGCAGCAATAATAATTCGTATAAAGTGACTTTTCCAATGAAAAATAACCGATGAGAAAATGAGTAACAAATTGATATCATGAATTTATTGAAACCTACTTGTTTCAATATGAATTGTTCAATATTCAATGCGAATAATGTTACTGAAAATAATGCAAAGTATACGTACATAGGCTGAGAAAAAGAAATTATAAATTACTACTTAAAACCAATTTGAAGATATCGAAAAAATAAGTGTTTTTATTATAAATAATAGTAAGAATAAAAGATTATTATAAAGATATTACATAAAAAGCTATGTAATATCTTTTAATATAATAATATAAAAATACTAAAAATTACTGTTAAGATTATTATTTTTATTATTATTAATAAGAGAATACTTCATTTTTCAGAGATAATTTCAATGGAATTTAAGTGATGATATTATTACAATTTAAATTATGTTTATTTATAATAATTATTTGGAAAATGACTGATAATTAATGTGGATTAAACTGATTTTGTATTCAGAAGCAAAGATAAAATTTTCATCTTACAGCATGAAAAACGTATTATTTATTATAATTTATTAGAAATGTAAATTTCAAGTTTAATTTAAATCTGAATTGCATATATATGTATATTTATGCTATATTTACTTCTTTACGTTATTCTTATTTTTAAACAAATTTAGCTCTACCAAATGTTATCCACTTTTACCTATTTTATCAGTTGTTTCTCATCGATCAATTTCATTGCGATTTTTTGCATTATGATAAAATGGTCAGATACATTAAGACTCTATATTCTGCACGAAAATTGATGTAACATAGAAAAACAACAATGCTCATGAGAAAAAATAAAGAGAAACGTATCGGTAAAGGTTTTATACATCGCATTGATAAATCAGGCGAGGTCGATTAATTCGAACAGTAGCGTAACAATCTAGAGAGACAAATATCGCAGAACTGAACAAAAAGAAATTGGTACCAACTGAGAATGATATAGAAACTAAGGATTAAAATGAAGCGAAACGCACACCACCGAGCAAAAGTCATCCATCGTCCAAGAGTAACAATTATCCATGAAATACGGTTATAGTGAAACAAATGATGGATTTTATCAGAAATGCTCTTTTAATGATAAAGAAATACTGCTTCGATAAATCAAATTAAATATTGAAAACTTGTTATATAAATAACAAGTTTAATATACAACATCAGATGAATATAATATATATATATATATATATATATATATATATCTTTACTACTTGCAAGTAACTCGACTTTAACATAACATACCATAATTATGAGATTTACATTTTAATTTCTAAGAAACAAGAAAAAGAAAGAAAGAAATTATACTAAAGAGCAAACCCAAAATCAGTAATACTCACAGAAACTTTATAAATTTATTAAAAATAAAAAATTAATTGAACCATGTAAGTATTATACACGGAGAGGAAAAAATGTAATAAAAATTACTAACATTGTTGGTAAAGTGGATATGTACTTGAAACAATTGAAAAATAATGCCAAACTAGTAACATTTTTTATTAAAAATTGATACTTTTTTCTCTCAGTGCGGTTTTACCAACTTGAGATAGTAATTTTTTAATTCTTTCATATATATGTCCAGTTTACAATAATAGTAATATTTATTCCTTTCCTTGTGGATAATTCATTATCCAACAATATTACATTTGGGCGATGACTTTTGCAAGCTAGCGTACGCCAAGTGATAATGCCAGGAGTTATGGGAGCGCAATTCGTGAAATATTGATGAATGATTGTCTCGTGTCACTTTAACAGACAAATTTTACATACTTTGTTATTTTGCAATCCGTCAATGGTGGCAACCATCAATATTTAACGTTTCGATCGTTGTAATCTCATCGTTAGCTCGGTATTGACAGAGAAATCAATATTTACAAAGCTACCAATGAAACAGAGTCTAAAAATTCAAACGTGCAGAGTCAGAAAATTTCGTGCATGCATTGCACTGTTTCGCAAGGGGAAGGAACCCGGGGAAAACTCGTTTCCCGTTACATCGGCAATATACCCGTGCGCGATAATCTGATTGCATTTAATTTAACTTTTTCCCCCTTTTTACTATTTCTTGTATTCCCCCCCCCTCCCTCTTTTTTTTTCTCTCTTCTTTGTTTTTCGGCAAAATTGCAGGTAAAAAGTTAGATTGAGAGCAGAGGAATCGACGTGAAGAATTATGAAAAAAAAAAAGTAGAGATTAGAGAAGAGCAGAAGACGTTATGGTGAAAGTATAGTAAACGAAATTGCAACTTGATAGTGCAAAGACATAAAAATATTACACAAGATAGACATGTTTGACTTACAAAAGTGAATGTTAGAACGATCCACATGCACGTGATTATACAATATATCGATAAACTTCCACCATTATATTCAAGTACTACGTACGTAATCATTTGTCCTTCAAAGTTTTCGATGACTATAATATATCTATTTCTGTGACGTTAAAGCGGCATATGATCACAAAACTTCGTCGATTCGAATAGGACGTATTTCCATCTTGAAAGGAATGAGTGAGATTCTGAAACTAAATTAAATATCATTGATTAGTGCTGGATGATTATGGTCTCGTGGATTCGAATGCCTCCAATTCACGACTCCTTAAAATAAACAACAAATTATTGTTTACTTTTCATTCAAATGGTAAAATTGCTGTACATTTAGATGAAATGTAACGAAGCCTTGTTAATATGTATGTATGTATGTTTAAAAGGAATATGGACATTCAACATTAATGTTACAGTACATAATTATTTTTTTCGTAGCGCGTGTACGTAAATTGCCCCGTGATTATAAACGAGGGCGGAAATCAATATGTTATATTTTTATGTTATACTGATTTCCGCCCTAGTGTGTAAAGCGACTGTTTTCCGCCCTAGGGTGTAAAACGACTAGTTTCCGTCCGTGCCTAAAATCAGCCAATTTCCTTTTTCTAAACGGCACGTAAAGAGGCCACTTTCCTTACACTTGTTACAAAGAGTAACATGCACCGAAGGGAACGATGGAACGACAGCGATTATATTCGTCTCGCGCGGCCAACTTCACACTCGACTATAATCGCTGCTAAATTTACTTAAACGCGCAGTAATGGGCAAACATTTTGGGGTGGGAGCAGGGGGGGGGGGAAACAAACAAAAAAAAAACGATTATTTCACGGACAAAATGTTACGGATTGATTTGTCGAAGGAAAAAGGTAATTTTTCCGGGTTTGATAAATCGTCGTTTTGGCCGTTAAAATGTGGAGTAAAATAAAGGACATTAGAAACTCATTAAGTTTAAAGGGCGTGACGTCACAAGATATATGAGTCCTCGCGACGCGTAAACAGTTTCATTCGTTTCGATTGCCAATCGATAAGCGTGGAAACTGGATTAATGAGTAAGCGTTGAATTTTGAGAGACGAGATTTTGTGTCCGCGCGAAGACGCGATAAATCCTTTGGGGGCAGCGCGAGGAGAGGGCTCGGGGATTCTTGATTGGTATTATCTAGAAATAGGCGACGGTTAGCTGGATTCCGTACGACCTCGGGTGCTGTCCTTTCAGCCAACATGTTATTTGTAAATTGGCGTAGAAACGTTGGCTCGAAAAAATGTCCATTTCAGGCCATTCTTTCGATCCGCTCGATTGCTGCTCGGGGCCGCCCTGTCTGCGGCAAACACTAATTAAACCATTTATTCCTTTTTTTTCCTTCTTTCTTGTTTTTTCAAGCAGATGAAGGGATAATAATGGTTAAAGTAGTGCTTTTGCTTTCATTAATGTACTGTGCGTTGATATAATGAAACAAGAATGATCGCAAAATGTTCGCATGTAAGAGAAAAAAAAATGGTAATATAATTATTATATGAATTATTTTAAACTGGTCTTGTAATATTATTTGGCCCTGTGACCCATTCTAATTTCATTCGAATATATTTAGCTAGAAATTTTTTAATTATAGTAAATAGAGATTATATTATATTATATATATAAGTAAATATTATACTATATTAAATAGGCATAAAAAATGGAAATAAATAGAAAATAAACTTAAATGAAAATAAAATAACATTAATGATAAAAAAGAAATATCATATAAATTACTATTTTTTGTACAGATTTAAGGGTGTATTGGAAAAGTGAATATTTTTGCTATAAGTAATAGTAAAATTTAGAAATTGATCTAGCAACTTTTAATTTAAAACAAATTAAATGTTGCTTTACGTTTATCATTTTTCTACTACTTTTAGTAGTAAAAGTTTTCTATTATTTTTTACCAATTTTACTATTACCATGTTCTCAGTGTATGACGTATCTATATGTACATTTAATTAACACTTGTTGTAAATTATTCTCAATGAAAACTGTTGCCAATAATCAAACACACACGTCTCACAACAAATAAACCAAACACTTTGTACAGAAAATCAAACGAAACACCACTCCGAAAACATTATTTACAACTATGATATCTGTCTTCAGGAAACACAATTACTGCAACGAAAATACTTCCTTGAACGTGCCAAACGAATGGATATACATGGTCGACATATGGATTAAGAAAAAAAAATATATCCCTGTGTATGGATTGAAATAAAACCTGCCCATATATGGCCATATTATATATGGCCAAAAATATTAAGAAAAAAACATGTATGTTCATATAGGTTTCAATTTTACTAGGGCACTTGAATACAATTTGTAAAATGTAATCGTATCATTTATAAAACTGCGTTTTATAGATAGTTTACAATTACAGCTGCCATATTTATAATTCAGTTTCTAAAAGTATAGTAAAAGTTTGGTACAAATTGGAATGCAGGTTACTAAAACTTTGTATGCACTTGCGTTTAAGTAATATACTTTTTCCTCCGCGTGCTTATACATATATGTTATAAGTATACATATATGTGTGTACACATAAAAAAGAGAAGCATCAACATAAAACATTTGTACATAGATGGTTCGGAAATGTGTTGTGGATAGAAGAAATATTTATACTTTAACGAAGCAATTAATGACACAAATGATTCTCAAACGAGACAATTAAATTACGAATTAATTCAAACGGCTTGGCTTTAATATGCTTTTATTTATTCGGAACAAAGCAAAATGTAAATGAGCCATAATTAATAATAAAATTTCTTGCTCGCAAAATTAAGAAATTTAAAAGTACATCGTGCATACCCTATAAGAAATTTTCAGAGGCAATCTGCGGATCTGATTCTGCTCCAGTACTGAAAAACAAAAATACCAGTACACTGAGAGAACAAATTTGGAAAAAATTGTAATCTTTTTTTGTATTCTGAGAATAATATGACGAACAAATCTACAAAAGTACAACCAAAATTTACCCACCCAACCAATGGAATAATCAAATAATTGTATCATTCGATTTACCCGGGAAATTCGAATCGCGCCCGAAAAAGGTGCTTAACGCAAAAACATAAGACAGCTGGATTAATCAACGAGGTGTAACGTTAATTGCGTCCGTTTAATTAATAACGGCACGGGACCATTGTAACACGTTGAAATTGCAATAATACGCCGTTCGTGTGAGTCTTATTAGAAAGGCTTACATTCAATAAACGTAACTGTACTTTTACAGCGGCGGCGCACTGGAATAGTGTCTCTTCAATTACTTATCGCGTCTCGCATGCTCGACGTGCTGGAAAATTCGCGCCGGGCATAACGATGCAAATTACGTTTCGCGCAACCAACGGAACGGAGGAGGGGACAAAGGGGACGGGAGGGAAAGAAACCCCCCCCCCCCAGAGAGTGAGAGAGAGAGGGGGGGGGGGGGAATCATCGCGGGATCGCGAAAAAATTGCGAAAACATATTTTTCGCAATTTTATTAAAATTTTCCGCCATCTCGACGACGTCGACTTGCGCAAACAAAAATATCGACGGCCGTAATTTTCCGCGCGAATTTACCCCGTGCAGTCAGTCTGTCACGTATATACAATACACTTAGCTCGCGCCAGTAAATATATTAACTTAGTATTTCGTTCCGACAAAATAACTGCTGGAAGCAGATTGTCGCGCTCTATATTTTACCTCGCAAAAGAATCAAACCGCGCGAAAATATTGTACGGCGATTCGCGAATGAAATATCACCAAAAATTGGATGGTTTCGGTCTCGTACTTTTTTTCCCTCCTTTCCTCTCTTTTTTTTTGTTCTTTTCTTTTCTTTTCTTTCCTCTTTTATTTCCTTCTTTCTTTATCGTTTAATAATGCAAAGGATATTCAGTTTTGTAGGACGCATATAACGCTTGTAAATATGAATTTATTTTATTGACGACCCAAGTGGAAATAAAATTGCTTTGGTGCTCGCGATAAATGGCGGAAAATAATTAATCAAAGGTTATTTAATTGATTGAAAAATACCGGATGAATTAATAAAGTTGCCCTTTGACACGTGTGAATATAATTCCGGTAATTTTAATAGTAAAACGCCGCCGTTGATTAAATGAAATTTGATTGACGCGACAATTAATTATGCCCTTTATGCGGGAATTTTTCACATTATTTCATATCTCGCAGTGTGCTTACGATTGTTATTCGTCGTGGCACGTTGTTAAATTTTGACGGCATTCGCCGCGGAATATATTTGATGATTTTGATTTTGGAAAATATATTCGTGATTTGCTTCGTGAAAGCCATTTTCCAAAGCAGCTTTTTTCCACAGAAAACTGTCAAAAATATATAGATTGGTAGGGACACTTGTACTTTAAATAGTGCCGCATGTCGACTTTCATGTGAAACTTAAATTTTCTTTATGACACTTAAACTTATTCTATTCTCTTTTATTACTTTGTAATATACAATAGCAATAGTACTGATTAAAAGTTTAAGAAAAATTAAAAAATCAAAGAGTTAAATTATAAAAGTAAATAAAAGTAAAAGTTTAATTCAATATTGAAAAAAATCCTTCGTAAAAATCAAACATATATGATCATATATAGACATCTATGTTTTTCCTTAGTCCATATATGGCCATATATGGATATACACAGTCATTGGCAATAATTGAAATATTAAAATTTACTAAGAAACTTTATAATTTCGAAATTCAATACTTCATCCATCGAGTGTAATAAAATATGTATTTTAAAAACATTAAAATAACAATAAGATGTTAATATACTATTAGCAATAACATTGACGATCGTAAAGTGTGAATAATGCGCGCCGAAAGTTTCTTCGCTAGTTTGCAACGGCAAATCGCGCATTCGTGTTCTCTAAACTTACGGTTAGTGGCGGAACGTTAAGAGTCGGACGATGGCTCGGGCAAGAAATATACGAAACAAAACATTTGGAACCGCGAAAATCAGACGAGAATTTTTCAAAGCAGGCTCTCTCCTTCTCTCTCTCTCTTCGCTTTCGTCTTTTTTGTTTTCTATATTTTTTTTTTTTTTTTTTTTTTTTTTACCGAGACGAGCAAGCTGCGCGCACCCACGGCGTTGCGAATGCACTTTACGTCACTTGCAACTTGCTACTTAGATTTTCAGTTCCACGAGTTTTCGGCGAAATGTTGTTTTTCAATTCCAATTTTATTCGTCAGCGATTCGTTTAATCAATGCACGAGGTATATTATTCTGAAATTAATTCGCGAAATCAAGTTTACCGGACGCCGGAAAGAGGTCGGTACATTTGAAATGTAGGGAAAATATATTTCAAGTATTTTTTGTAAATTCTATATAATATAATACAAGTGCATCGAGACCGTTCTAAAAATACACCGCCACTGAATATCATGTAAATAAAAGGAGGAAAAGTAATATTGAATAAATTACTATTTCTATTGTAAACACGGGATACAGTTGAAAATACAATGTAAAAAGTTGCACGCGGTGCAAGAATTCATCTTTGTTGTTTATGTATACTTATTGTTGCTTATTTATGGGAATATTTAAATGTCGAATATTTAAATAAATAAAATGTTCGAGGTGTAGTTAAAATGTCCCTAGTAAAAATGAAACATATATGGCCCATTTATGGATTAAGGGAAAACATATACGTTCCATGTATGGATTAAGGGATACCATATGTGGTCTATATATGTTTCATATTTACCAGGGTTTCTGTTGTGATCACCACAATGTGGTCAATATAATACAAATAATATGAATATAAAATAATTTATTCATGGATAAAGAATATTCAATATGTTTTGAGAAACATATGCCACCTATATAAAATTTGTTCATGGATATTTGTGGCAAACTCTATTTTATTTTATCTCGATAGATTGGGACGCGGTTCTTTTCTTATATAAAACGAAAGTGTTCTTTATTAATCAGAAAATAAAAAAACAAGCTAAAAAGTAATATCCATTGGGAATCACGAGATAAGCTCTTTTTCTTCCTCATTTCACGTGTATTTGATGAATAAAGTATTAGTCGAAAAATTTACATAAAGCGAATATTATACCATGAGATAAAATAAAAGTGGATGAAATGCCTCATCTCGAGTATAAGGGAACCGTTTTCTCCGTGTAGCAAGTTTATTTTCACCTTTTCATTACGCGAGCGTTAATTCTGAACTTGTTTCATTATAAGTTCGAAATTTGTCTGCCGCGCGTTTTGCAGTCGTGGAGTGCACGCTTGCGGTACTTTTTTTCTTTTTTCCTTTTTTTTTCATGATGCGCGAAACAAGTTTTTTAATAATCGCTTATGCGCGCGGCAATCGATTGATGTTAAGATAAGACAGTTGCGAAGCAAAACTCTTTGGTTAATGCTTTCTTGTTATTCATCGAGCGTGGTAATGGCAAAGCCACTAAAGGAAGTTTTCACAAAACACGGCTCCCTTTATGTCAAAATACTGCCAATTTATACGCAAAGGCCGCGCGCTCGAAAATGATTCGCCTTTAACGGAAATGTAATATCCTTTTGGGCAAACATCGAACTCAACTCCAATTTTGTCTCAAGAAAGAAGCTTTTTGCCGTTCGGAATGTCGTTACAGAAATTAAATTTTGTAATTCGAACGTTCGATAGCAAACCAAAGAAAAAAATTGTCACGAAATTTATTTACGTTTTATTGGAAACAAATAACGCGCTTGAATTTACATTTGCTACGCTTCTTCATTATCAGTTACAATTTTACCCTTTGCATCTGGCTCTTTCAAATCATTAATACAATGAGAACAAAGAAATATCATAAATTACTGTTCTTTGTACAGGTTTCAGGATATAATGGAAATGTGAATATTTCTGCTATAAAGATTCCCTAGTAAAAATGAAACATATATATGGACATGTATGTTTTTTCTTCATACAAAAAAATGGGGATATGTTTTTCTTAATTCATGATATGAACATATATGGATATATGTGGTCGATACATGGTCGATATATGGCAGGATATATGGCAGATATATGGCAATAATTGATATCATTTTTTAGCCGTATAGGTTGTCAATAATTTCCTTATAATGAAACCCATTATTACCATATATCGTATATATTTTATCTTACGACTGTCATTTTCCACTTTTTAGAGGTATCCTTGAATTAAAATAAAATGTTTTAAAATTTAATATTACTTGTTTTCCCGTGCAATTATTTCAAAACAATAATTGTAATCGTGTATTAATCATTAATATTATTATTCAAATTTAGTTCAAAACAACTTCACCTTTAATTAATGTCTAAAGTTTTTCTCATTCACGATTGATCCTGAAACGAAACTTTCCATTTTAAAATCCCCACCTTTCAACTTTAACAATTGTTTTTCGTAATTTTTTTTTTTTTTTTTTTTTTACTCACCGAAGCCCCGGTAACGTTTTAGAATAATAAATTTTCTGCAATTCTTATCGTATATTGTTATTATTATTTAGAATGGAAGTTGCAATAAAAATAATTTTAGTTTATCTGATTCATCGCGCACGAGAGTGTCAATCGCAATAATAATAATAAAATGTCATTTACGAGAGAGCCGTTTTTACGACAAGCTTTATTGAGTTGTTCCAGAAACTATAGAAACACGACGGTCGCTTCTATAACCCAGGAAATGTACGCTTGCGAGTTGCGGTTAGGTATCCATATTGGATTGGTAATTAAACAAGTGCTTCGTCGGACTAATGATAGGAAATACAATAATTTCCTTATACCTTTGACCCCGATTCGCGCAAATTTAACCTAACGTGTAGTTTTCACCGAAGGTCACGCCCCCTCGAACATCTTTCTTTCTTTCGATTATGGAAAAAAATGTTCATATATAAATTTTGTATTTCCTTATATGAAATTGTTAAAACGTATATGGACCATGTATGTTTCATGTTTCGTCCTGGTTTTATTTTTTTTTTTTTTAATAAATTTTATAAAAAAATAATATTCTATTTATATATTCATTTAATATTCTTTTTTCTTCGTGTAATATCCAAAAAAAAAACACCACTCCCCTTTAAAAAGTGGAAGAAAAAAGGAAAAAAATCATGGTACACCTTTATTTAACTTCAAACCTGTTCCTGTCATTCCCGTCAACTTTTTTCCTTTAAAGGAACACACTTTCTTGCGGGAAATTATGACGCTTATTGCGATTGCACAATTGCACAACTGAAAAGTGAATTAACAAAAATCACCTACTTGTTCACCCATTTACTTCTGAGCTTGCACGAAAGCGAGCGGCAAAAGTTCGCCGGCTGTTATTGAGATTAAATGTCAATAAAATTGATATGAATTTCAAGAAGGATCTGTCAAAGAAAAAATTTCATCTGTCACCTTGTATTGTGTCAAAATCGCTTTGCAGCTAGTATAGAAGTATCGAAAATTTATCCTTGTATAGGCGCCTCAAAGGAATCTAAATTCTTTTTTATATATATTTTTTTTTTTTCGTGTTATTACGATGAGTTGCGAAGGGCGATTTTCATCATTCGAATTGGAACCATTTTATTCACTGAATTTATATTTTTAGCCAACATTTTCGCTGACGAAAATGTTTATACCCGAGCTTCATCGGAATCAATTCGATGATTTGATGTAAAACTGCAAACTCGGTCTACATTTTTAGCGAGGTTACTCCGCGGAGGAGAATCGATTTAATCTTGAGAACAATTTTTCCATTTGTTAGAAAAGGTTTTAGGCCGAGTAAGCCGAATAGTTTGAAAGTGCAACGAAACGACTTTTATTTAAAATTGTATTCAGTGTTTTAAAGTTAGAAGAATACTAGTTCGTTATTTAATTGTATTTTGTTTATAATTCGTAAACCAATTAAATAAAAAGAGTTTAGTAAAATTGAATAAACAGAATATCAAGTAGTACAAAACTACATAGAATTACAATGTTTAATTTCTGAATTTCAATGATTTCGTTTACTATATAATGATATAGTATTGGCAAGTATTGGCAAGTATAATGCCAAACTAGTAAGATTTTTATTAAAAATTGATCTTTGTTTTTCTCTCACTGTAAATTAATATAAAACGTTTAAAAATGTACCATTACTTTTGTATCTCAATAGAAAGGAAATAAAGTATTTCTCGAACAAAGGAAAAAATTCATGGCCAAGCAAATTAATTACGAATGGGCGTGAAATCGTCGGAAATGAAGATCGTCAATTGATCACCTATCCATTAACCCAAGTAGAAATTGAAGCGGGTTTGTCCTAAGTATATTAGGCCCCCATTCTGGTTAGAATATAACTGTGGGTGTAACATCCATTAAAATCATTCTTTTCTGTACATTTTAAAGAAAACCAAAAACCTTCATTTTAAAGCCCTAAAGGTTGGGAATCACCATCGTCAGATGGTCGGGGCCTGTCCCCGCCCTGATGAATATTCGGTAATATATTAATTGCCCGATCGGGACCACATTGGTCCCAGGCATTACCCACCCGCATGTTGACCCTGAGATCTGGCTGCCATATCAGGGTCTGATCAACTCGTACGGTTGCCCTGTCCGGGCCATATTTTAGGCCGACTGAAACTTGGTTCTTGGGTTGGCATAAAAAATATGATTGGAAAATGGCCGACAAGAAGTGTGGTGAATGAGAAACTGCCTTCAATTACAGCAATACGTCTGAGAAAATGCGCCGGCTAAGATAAAGGGACGATAGGTGAAAGCATCGGGACTGTTTCGTGCAAGCCCGACGGTACAATGTAACAGCTTTATCTGTCCCTTGTATGTACATAGGCTGCGCGCATACATCACGTGCAACGCGGAGCAATTAAGCGTCGATATTGTGCAGCGCGTGCAACCAGGTTACTGTGCCATCGTCCTACACTTTTTACTCCTCGTTTTGCGTACGTTTGCACGTACACCGGACTATTTCCACAACATAATATTTCAATTAAGCAATTGTTCGCATTACCGACTGCCTTTTCACGTAAAACCCGAGGCAAAAAAGTCGCACAATTTGCTTCGTTAGACTGCGACACAAATAAATCAGTCACTTTTTGCAATTCCCTACTCTTCCCTGTCCCTGTCCCTGTCTTTCCACGCACCTCCCACTCTCACTCTCCATCTCTATCTCCATCTCCACCTCCATCTCCATCTCCATCTCCATCTCCATCTCCATCTCCATCACTATCTCCATCTCTGTCTCTGTCTCTGTCTCTGTCCGTCTCGCTCCCACGTTTTTGCGAAAGCATAATAGTTTTATATTTCAAATCATGAACCCAATAATCAGCACCGAACCGCCGGTGTGAAATGCCGTGAATAGGGGGAAAAGGCAAATTTAAATGCTGCAGGCCGACTGAATGCGTTCGAATGAAAATGTTGGCATGATTGATGTTTTGCAGCAATTTGACCAAATTAGCGTTGGGATTCATGCTTTTCCGTCGCGCGAGACTCCGATATCGGATCTAAACTGAGTCGACTGGAATATGCTAATAATAATTAGGCGCATTCGACCTCGCGTATTATTAGCGAAACGGTTTAGTCAAGTTGCCGTTAACCTCGCGAGATATCATTTCAGCAATAATTATTATTGAAACACGTCGGCAATATCGACTGGCCTTCCGGCTGGCTGTTTATATAATGCGCAGCTTTTAAATGCACCAGGGCGTACAATCGGACTGATTTAAGAGG
>JABFPN010004221.1:0-15724 GCA_022817305.1 Leptoteleia sp. ZL-2020
GGGGGGGGAGAAGGAAAGAAAGAAAGAGGAACGCGCGCGGTGCAGCATAACGTATCAATCTAAATTACAAATTCCATTGCACAATGGGGCCCTGCGCTTATGGAAGAAGGACCTCGAGCGAGGCAGCGAGGGCAACGCGCTAATGCCGCTCGCGCTACTCGGGGCCAAACACTGCCAGAGTGGGGGGACCCGTATTAACTTAATTTGTTTGTCCTTTATTTGGCTGTCAGACGCATCACTCGCGTCGTCACTCCTGGAAATCTCAAACCCACTGCTTCCAATTGCTTTGCGCGCTTTAATTGCCTATAGAAAATTCATGCAAATTGTCCGCTCGGTTTACTGTCGACTGTCCTTTACTTTTTTTTCCATTCGACCGTTTATTCTTCCGCGCAATTCAATTGTTTTCAATAATTGATACGAAACGTAACGGTCCGCGTATATAAATTATCTATATTTCAATAGAAAATTGATTGTGTACGCTGAGGGAGTGTGATACGAAAATTTTATTGTTTCGAACAAGAAATTGAGGAAATTAAAATTTCATCATCTTTTTACTCGTCTTAGTTTGGACCTTTTTCATTATTACTTTACCCAGAAAAAAATTAAGATATATGTCACATATATGTAGCCATATATGTCACATATATAAATTTTACATGGGTATCTGATAAAGAATAGAATTCTTGTTTTTTTTTTTTTGCCAGGCGACAATCTACTGTTAAAAATCTATTATTCTTTCTCTTTGAATTAAATAGTAAATTTGTACGTCTTGCTTCTCCTGGTATTACATGGCTTTCCAAGCTTTTGAAATTTAATAATGGTAACAATTTGTAACGAATAAATATTTATCGTTAATGGGACTGCATAACACAATATAACAATGGGATTACTGCAATAGGGCAAGCGGATGAATTGTAATAGCTTCGGAATAAACGCAGTCACCCCCGGCAGAACCACCATAAAAGTCAAGTTTATTCCGGGGCGATAATGCTTGTAATTCAAATATAATTCTTGTCAGAGGGTGGCCTCGTCTAGTAGTTAGCCCCTTCGTAGCGGCTATGCGACCAGTTTATTCCCGCCAAAATCACAGAAACCGGCCACAACCCCTGGTTACTGTTGCAAATGCGCTATTAAATCTTTCCAGTATTATGCGGTGTTCAGGGGTAGGATGCTGAAAAAATGTATCGACCATGTTTTTCTATTCATTTGACAGCGATACTTTTGATACGCTAATCAAACTTTAATTAATTCTTTTAGATCACGACAATAACAATTTTGTTCTTATCTATTTTTCTGAATAATCTTATAATGATAAATTAAATCTTCCATTATTTTATATTATCGTAAGCTAAAGCAATTTCAAGGTTTACCAATTTTCTGTATTTGCATTTATTAAAATAGAAAATTATTCAAGTATGATATAAATTAAAGAAACATATATACCAATTTCGTATGCATTCTATTAAGATTAATCAACCGAAGTCCTTGGGGACCTTTATAAATTTGATAATGCATAAATTTATTGGAATAATAGATCAATGGTATTGTTGGAAGAGACTATTTATTATCCTTCCGAGATGTTAGTAACGTAGATATACGATGCAAACATATATTACGATTTCTGTACTCTTAATTAATATTAAAATCTTTTACGGTTAATGTAAATGTGTATAACTTAAAAAAGACTTTATATTGACGATTGACCCAACAAGAAGAATTAATTACACAGAAGGTTAAATGCATTTGTAAAAATGAAAAATTTACGGAATATAGCTAAAATTGTGAAACTTCTTTTTTCCAGAGTTTTTACTAGATCGTCATATAAATTCGTGACACGTATAACAAAATTTTATCTCGCTAGATTATTTTTCTCAGTATAGCAATAAAATATCATTTTATTTGTTCGAAAATTTATGAGCAAATAAATTGTGAATTTAGCCAAACGTACGTCAGATATATATAACGTTATATTTTCTTTTTTTTTTTTGCCGTTACATATACCGCACCAAAGTGTAACTAAGAAATAATTGCGGATAATTAAATGAGTTTTAACGCCGAAAAATTAATTGCGATATTATTTGCAAAAAGCATTACGGCGGTGCATTTTGATGTTGCGCAGAAGTGGTAATATATTAGGTGATTATTTGACGTCATCATCGTTATTTTTCCTGGCACCGCACTGATAAAAGTAGTTGCCACTTTTCAGGGGCTCTTTTTGCGAGCGCTCGGTAAAATACTGGAGCTCGATGGACGTTGAAAAACGACGCAAAGTTCCCTCTGCAGGACTTTCGTTTCAGTTCGGTTTTTTTCTCGAATCTCATTCAATGTCTTTCAATCACGATGATCGATGATACACCACCTTGCGACCAACCCTCTGTCTCCTCTCGTTCGTACTAGCACACAGCGGCAACTCCGGAAAAACATTTCATGATCGAGAATAATTGTCGCGAAAAAGGAAAAAAAAAAAAAAAGAAAGAAAAGAAATGACAAAAAGGACAGGACGCGCCTGCGCCCATCGGTCAACAAACGAATTGACAAAATGGCGCCGTAACAAATTGATAATATTTGGCGCGGGCTTTTATTTTTGCATGATGAATGCGTGAAATAATGATACGAGCCAGAGCGCAAAATATATTAATCCACGTCGGCGAAGTGACGCTGCGAGTAACGCGATTTGGATCTCTCGTGAAAATTCATTTCCCTATTATTTCGGGGTGTCGCGCCCGTGATATATGAATTGTTTGATATCGCGGCGTCGCCGCTCCGGAGCGCGCTAAATCGAGTCAATGATACGTCACTTGAGACCCGAGCGAGCACACCAAGTTGCCCACCCGAAACATCCTAATATCGGGCCAAGTTGATTGCGCCCGTGCACGGTTGAAGTAGGCGGTGCCGAACGCGTGCCGCGCATCGATCATCATCCCCGTAAACAGTTGAGACTGCTTTGTATCTTGCGAAAGAATTGTCACCGAGCGTGCACGAGTCTTCGACGGGGTCACGTGTTGCCAAAATGCTCGCTTTACTAAATATTGGGACAACCTCGTTGATCGATGCTCGAGTTTCGTTTACTATAGGCCATTACTTTTAAGTGCGTCGCTTATCTGTTTGTGACTATGTTCAGGAGGTTTGATGTGAAGCCCGAAGAAGTTCCACTTCCGGGCGTTCTCGATTTTTTTCCCCCACTTTTATACAGCTTTATGGCTGAAAATCAATGTTAACATTTTGAAAATATCTTGAAAAGAATATTTTGCAAGATATTTTCAATATTTTCAATATTTTGAAAACAGAATTTAGTACTTTTCAATGCGATGTCAGTCTGAAGTTAGCTATTTTCTAATATACTCTGCATCTTTGTTTATTCTTGAATTATATTATAGTGACGAAGTGACACTAACTATATTAAACTATAAAATAGGAGAAAAAGCTTAAAAATACAAAATAAACGACTTTAGTTAGTTAATTAACAAGCTGCACAAATGATACGCATGCGTGTTAGAGTGCATCAATTCGGATGCGCATCGAATTGTCGCCTAGGTGAAAATTTGGGCGATGAAATCGTAGCAATGACGGAGAAGGGTATTGTTCAGCATCACTCGCTTAAATGGTTGTTTTGTAAACACGCCACGGCGTTGCGTACGAACGCAGCTGGCACTTTTTGCGGTGAATTTCCAAAGGCTTTCTCGGGCTCGGCCGGCCGTTCCACGTACGGAAAGTAACGAGTCAATCTCCCGGCGCATTAACGTCCTCGTAAGGATGTATTAAGCGGTTACAGGCGCGTGCAGCGCTGAGCATAAATTTCCTTCTCTTTTCGCAGAAAGAGACCGAGAGACTCCGACGAAATCAACGTGCGATTAGAAATCTCGCGTGCCGCGATAATTAAATACTTCGTTTTGCCAGGCGGAGAATGAATTTCAATGAGGCACGCGAACCACTTACTATCGAGCCAGAAATTCGCAATATGCAACTGTCTCTCGGATCGTAAAGTACTAAATGAAGATGTCACGCGGGCAAAATAGGAGGGGGCGAGGAAAAAAAAAAAGAATCGTGTCAGGACAGCGAGCTTTGCGTATCGCTGAAATTAAACGATCGCACAAGCGATACTTGTATTAATTGCAGCGATCGCAAAGATCATGCGAAACGTCATGTGCCCCGCGTCATAATTAACTTTAAGGCCGGGCTACAAAAATGCTGTCACAATTAATGTAATTTATAACACGTTGAAAGGGATACTTTTTGCACACTATGATTACATTATCCTCGCGTAGATCGCGCCTTTTTCGTGGGTTTGTATACTGGCCAACAAAAGTGACACGTGAACATCTTTTTATTACTTAACGATTCCCTTATTAAACGTTCAACAAAATGCCAATGAACATTTAAGCGCAACGTCTTTAAGTGTATTCAACAATTATATTTTACAATTGATAAGGTTAATAACATTTTCACATTTCTTGATGCGTGACTGCAATTTAATAGTTAATTATTGTTTATAATTGAATTTTTTAGAGCGGAACAAATTATGATCATTTCGAAACTAATTGCTGTACGAAACAATTTCATTCCGAAGAAAACTTATGTCTGACTTACACGCAGAGAAAAAGTTGCAACAAAAATTACTACATTGTATAATAAGGTTGAGATAAAACATTTCGGCGTGGTAAATTAATAGTAAAAATAGTATACAAATATATAAAATTTATTATTTAAATATTTTGATGCTCGCGTGAAATGATTTTACGATAGTGTTGTTATAAGGTATAGTAATTTCATTTTTTTAACTTGTTTCCTTCATGAAGGAAAAAGTGATGAACCGTAATGATTATAATTACTTTTTCATCTACTTTATTTCCGATATTTCGATTCTTGAGAATGTTATTTGCGAGAAAAAAGGGATCGAAATGTTAATTTTCGGTACATCTATTTTGCATAAGTAATTGATTAAACTTTTATCATGCTTTTCACATTTTAAACGTACACTAAAGACTGCGAACATTAGTGTAATTGCTGCTAACGAAGAACTATCATCATAATAAATCTAAAGACGTTTGTGAGTACATAACCAATGAACATCGTGCGCGATAATTTCTCTAACTTTGTAATAACTGAAATGACAAATGACGCGACTCTTTGTTTGAGCTGACAAATATATCTGAAGCTTTTGCGTTATGGTCATTGTTTTATTAGACAGTACATATTCCGTGCCGGATATGCGAACGTAAATACTAAATTTAACATAAATTAAACAGCAACCTCGCGATTAATAAATTTTATTTTATAAAGTATAATCAATATTTAACATAAATCAACTACAGAATTTCATTATATGGAATCAGGACGTCAACCACATACAGAGCTTATCCAAGGTGTTTCAACAAAAGCCACAGATAATATATTTTATTCTCTTGATTAATCATTACTTAATGAAAATAATTCAAAAATTTTTTGCAATATATCATGAAAATTTTAATTTATTGGAACAAATTTATTTAATCCAACTTGGTCAAAAAATGTTTACGCAAATGTAACGTAATTCAGTTGAAATCATAGTTTAATTCAATTTGAATTCAAGAGTAAAGAGAAGGTTGACACAGTTCGTATCAAAATGAAGAAATAACATAAATGCCAAATTCAACTGTGTGATGCGTGTATTGTGAGCCACAGGAGCGGTCTGCCCTCTTCACGATAATAGTCGTAGCGAGAAAAGCTGCTTTGTGGTTTCTTGCGAAATTTATGATGATTAAACGTTGGTCTCGAGTCTGAGGTACGCGATGACTTCATCGTCCTTCCCGCATCCATTGTGGTACGCGGATAAATTAGATTACAATTTTATGTTTTCACGCTGTGAATTCCACAACCGCGACACCGGTCGAAAAAAAAAAATGTCTATTTCCACTTTGCTTCTTCGCGAACTTTGTTCATAAACCGGGACTTCATTTTTATAAATAAGTTTCCCCTCTACCTGACCCTTTCACAAAATCATATTAACCCGGATGAAAATTCATAGAAAAACTTTACCTTTCTGATTTTTATTTTCCCATCGATGATAAAAGCAATTGCAATAAGTTTCGTTCGATGCTCCAATACGATGTCCTTGAAATCGTAAACAATAACCATTCAATTATTCGAACCGAAGGGGAATTAAAATAAAGGATCAGCCAGTGTCCAAGTTATACAACGAACGTGTTAAAACTAATTCAATTGTAAGCGATGATAATTAATAGGAATGCGTAATACGTTTTTTCCCCCCCCCCTTTTCGATTAATCGAATCGTGCGACTCGGTACGTGTTTTCTTCGAGTAATTATTTCTATGGAGTTGGATAATTGAGATCCCACGTGGAATTCAGTTGGGAAATGCGATGTACTTGGAGAAACAACGGCGACGACTGGTAAGCCGAAAATTAGCCGAAGAGAAGCCAAGATCCGAAGGGACGGAGAAGACTCCGCAGTCAGCCACTACTATCAGTTACACTATTATCTCTAGTGGTTACCAGGGAGAAAAGATACGATTAAATTTGGCACGTTGCCTAATGATCATGATATATAACGTAATTACTTTTTCTCTAACCTTATCTAATAACAAACCACGGGATAAAAATATTCGAACGCACGCGTAATTTTTTTTTTTTTTTGCCACGATAATTAATGGAATCGCAATTATTACACCGATATTAAAATCGAGCAATTTGACGAAACTAAATGAAATGATCGGAAAATCATTACTCTACCGAGGAAGATCCATTCGGAACAATTTATTCAGGATGTATGGAAAATTATTGAACGACGGTAAATAAAAGTTCAAGTCGTTTCGCTGAAGAAAGGAAAATTCGCCTGGAATTAAAAATAATTTGGAGTTTCACATTAAATTCCAACAGAAATTGAAATTTGGAATTTTAAATTAATTTTGATCTAGAATAAACGATCTTTGATTAATTAATTAAACAGAGTGTTCTAAGTGGGAGGTAGTGGATGAAAAAAAAAGTAAAATAAAGAAATGTTATGAAAATTGGCGAGATGCGAAAAGAGTGGGTGAAATAATATTCGAGGTCGAGCTGATTGACTCGCAACTCTTTAGCAAAAACGTCGAGCGTTTGCAACTTTAGTCGACACACCCGTTATAACCGTACCTTCGCTTAGGAAGGGAGGAAGGTAATTAATTGCCATGGCAACGAACACCGAACAGAGGCATTGAACGCCACCCCCGCACACTTTAACTGAAATATGGCGCCCCGTACGAATTCCTCCTACGAGCCTGGATCCGGGCTCCGATGCAGCCGTACCGATGTACCGTACCTATAACAATGTTACGCTTCACAGGAGCTTCCCAGCGACGTCTTAACATTCGCAACGTTTATTATTTCATTTTATTCCATTTATCTTTGCGCGATAATTGGATAGTTTTATTCTTACATTTCATTTGACAACAAAATAATTGTAAATGTATTTCCTTTTTTTTGCAATCATGGATATTTGTAATTTTCTTTTTCTTTGTTGTATCTTCTTCTTTGTTGATCGTTTACGTTTGTTTATATTATAACCATAATGATGATGATAAAATTTGCAAATAATTTATTAATTGAAGTTTAAGGATACCTTTTGTGCGGTGGAAAACAACCGAATGTCATGGAAAAACATTTAAGAACGGTTATGAATTTAAACTTTACTTAATTATAATAATAACAAATGACAAGAGTGTGTTTAATTATCGTACATACTCTTAAAACTACTTATTTAATGATAAGAGAAATTCTTGAAACGTTTGAAGATTTTCTATTAAAGATTTAAATGAGAAAGCAGTCGGAAGAGAAATACAATTAATGTTCAATTAAGTGGTTAAATTGCAGTAATAAACGTTGTGGTTTTGCAATTTTTTTGCGATTTGGCAAACGGTTGTGTATGTGAAATTACACGATATTTGTAAAAGAACGACACTAATAATAATTATTCTGTAAAGAATTTTAGAGAATATGTACGTCAACTGTTTTTTTAATGCGTTAAATAATGAGCGTTGGCATCTTGAATGTAACATTTAAAAGAACTTAAAAGCAATAAAGTAATTAAATAATAAGCAAAAGGAAGTAATAAACATTTATAAATACGGGAAATATAAGCAAATATCTTATATTTAAATAATTGCACTAAAAAAAATTGTATGGACATTGATTTATTATATAAACAAAACTAACGTTTCTGATTAAATTGGATAATTTTTGGAGAAAATCTCTACAAAGAATACTAAAATGAAACGTGGAAAATTGTATATTTATTTAGAAGCAAAAAAAGTTACTAGTATTAACAATAAAAATCATCACTTATTAACTCGTAATCCTTCAATCTTATTAGAAATATAAAGAATTTCGCTCTTATTATTCGCTTTGTATACAAATTTATTATAAGCGCGCAAAAAATTCGAAGACACTTAACAGGGAATTTGTTATTAATAATACTCATCGTAAATAATCGAAGGTGAATTGAATCACTGCGGTTCCCATTAATCTCACTTTGAATTTCGTGTTCCGATCCTCATTCAACTCATCCTCTATTTTTTCTTCTCCTTTTTTTTTTACAAGCCCCTATCTATAATGCAACCCCTTCCCCTCGCTCTTGGTCTCTTCTTCTTTACGACTCGCAGTCGAAACGCACTCTTTCTTTCGTTCCTTTTTATTTTCCCGCCGTTTGCGTTTTGTTTTGTTTTTCAATCCCGGTGGAAGTCGAAGCGGAGTACGTAGGCTCTATGTACATGATAGGTACAGAGAAATAACAAGGATGCTCTCGCTGTAATGAAGACCTCAAGGCGCCGCGCTTTGGCGATAATTACAGGGAGCAAACCTTACAACCTTCTAAAGGCTTAAATGTTAAACGTTATATGTTACATCTTGGCATCGCCACGGTAGCTTTTATGCCTCGCAACATGGCATTCGAGCCGCAGCGGCGCGTTAAAGCCAAGCTTAACGGTCAGGACCGTAACGCGAGAGCTTCATCGCATACTTTGGAAAACGCCTGGCATTACGTTGCGCGCCGTGCGCGTCTCGTTTCAAAATTCAAACCCGTCCCCACTTTTTACCGTCTCAAACTCTTGTCACTCCCTAACGTTATCCTCGCGCGCATTTCCTTTCGCGAACGTCTAATTTAAGCGCACGCTAAATTTACACTTTGCGCGATAAAGTCGGCGCGAGATGGCGCGCCGCGTCAATAAGTCAAACGAGTCGTTGTGATTTGTGAATCGTAAAGATGATGCCCGGCTTAATGAAGGATACGGGCGCGGGTTTTTGAGTTATAAAAACATCGCTTGCCGGATAATGTGGATTATGTTAATTTATAATACGTGTTTAAGATGCGAGTATGCCGCTAGGCGCAGTGAATTTTACTTTCAACCAAACCGAGCCATTTCGTTAACGTTTTTAACTTTAATAACAGAGCTAACTGTTTTGAGAGTTTTGTTCTTCGTTATATTACGCGCGATTAAATGCTCCGGGGCGGCCATTGTTAAATATTAATCGAAGTGTAGGCATTTTTGTTTTACATTACCAATTGTACGAGTGAAATGACTGGTAACTTTTTAGCCGTTTAACGTTCGCCATTTTAATGACTGGATCAACAGATTCACTTATTTGAATGATATGAATTTGAATTTATAAAGGCAAAGTTAGTTAATTTTGTTTATAATATATACAGGTATACCACATTTATTAATGGACTATCGTATAAATTGAAAGTCATTTGTGCCAATAAAAGTGCTAATAACTCTTGGTATAATGTAATCAATGATGCACTTCATTCACAAAACAATATAATAATAAGTCAGCCGAATCAACTCCCATTCTTATTCGAGATGTAGAATTTATGAATTGCATTTATACATGACTAATGACCAAAGTATTGCGTATATTAAACTTGCAAATTGTTAGTCCGAAGTATTGGCAAATTTTATATTTTATGCGCAAACTTATATACACGTGTACTTTTTTAAAACAATAATCTGTTCCATGCTATTGTTATGATAATAATAATCAAAAAAAAGTAAAGAAATTTTTGGAAACAACAATCACAAATAAAGAATGGTCGTATAAAAAGTATTTTGTATGATACAATGATAGTTTGGAATTAAATTAATACTAAGATTGATTTTAATCTGTCATTCAAAATAAAAGAAATAGAGTAGTTATTAATTATAACAGTGAGGAATTATTTTGAAAGCGTCGAATTAAAATAGATTAAACGAAGAATCACTTGTGCTCATCGATACAGTCATTTTCAATTAAAAGCAGCCGAGTAATTTTATTCATCTGGCACGAAAAAAGGTCAAATTTATAGCACCACAAATGCCCGTTTATCAGAAGAGAGCAGATTCCAAACAGTTAAGAATTATGACGGCCCTGAGTGTAACTACAAATCGTAAAAACGAAAAAGACGAGAAAAAAGGATGCTACGGAGGAGGATCATCGAGTTCCTGCGGCAAGGCAGAACAAAGGAGATGCCGGCAATAGTGTAGTTGCGAAATTAAAATAAACGGCAGCAAGAAAGCGAGCCTGAGTATAACTTGCAACGGTATATGTACATTTTATTATGTTATTTGAGCATTTTCGCGCCTATAGATTACCCGATCCTGCATCCTCCGTGGCGTAGTTTACAAGCGCAAAACATCGCCGAGGTCTTGTTTCTTTTAGATGACGATTCCCACTGATGGGTCACTAATTTCCTTTCGATTTCGCTAAACTTACTCTCTAATTTGAGGACATGTTCGCGGAAAATGTGCAAAGCTCGCAAAAATTACGACAAGCGAAACTTCACCTTTCCCCCCACAACCCCCCCATTTGTCGGCAGTCTTATTGGGTTTTACGACTTTTTCAGCAAAATTAAACCAAATCTCTGATTTGACGTTAGTTTCGAAAAGGATTACGAAGGTCTTAAAGCTATATTATAATTTTACATTGAAACTCTGTTAGCTTAATAACAGTTACATGTTATATTGCTTATTTTTTTGAACTAATTTATTCTTTTTAACATTATTAACAGATGACTCAAATCATTTTTGTTAAATTAATTAAAAGACATGTTAAATTAACGTCAAGGTATATTTCATTTAACATATGAACACTAGTTCATTTTTTTAGCACTGATTATATGTTAATTTAACACAGAACTATGTAAATTTAGCAAGCACATTTTTCCCGTGTACAATGCCAAAAATAATACACTGGACCAACTTTGCAAACATTGAAAACAACGTTAACGTTGGAAGGAAAGAACATTCCCCCTCCCAACTGGAAAAAAGGAGAAAAAAAAGCCTAACGAAGTCGTTAAAGTTGCTGGCGGATAATTTGAAGGTTGAATAATTCTTTGCTAAAATTAATAAACCTTTAAATTGAATTTCGCTTGAGAAACAAAACGATCGTAATTTATCATGGACAGTTTGGCAAAGCGACAGCGGACGATAAAAGAATATCCAACGATGCAGTTATAATTATATAATAATAATGTAAAATATTTTGATGTCTTCGGTAGAAAGCGGATTAATTAGGAGCGAGGAGGTTGGCTTTTAATAGCGATCAGTTTAGGCCGTTGCGGACGAGCAAACTGAGGTGTCATAGATTGAGAGCTTTCCTATTGCCGAGCCGGAGAAGGCGAGGAGATGGCTTTAATAAATGATTCTTTCCTCGGGGGGTGCCGAAAGGCTTGGATTCTTCTAACAAGGTGTCGGGCTCCGCGGGACGTCGCACTTTCATGTCGACCGACCGAGAATCGACTTTATCTTCATCTCGATGCGTGATTCACTGCAACTGGCGGCTCTCGAGTGAATTACGAATTCCAATTGATATTATTCTATTCCATTCTGTTTGCACGACTTTGCCGTCCCCCTCCGGTTCGGCCGTTTCCAATTTGTTTTAGCCGCGCACCTGGACCAATACGGTGTCAACAAAAATTATCAAAACACCATCGGCTGCATATTCTCTCGACCGCATTCAATCGCCCCGCGCCTCAATTTCCAAACCATTCCGCGTCGTTTTCAAATCATTTTCAATATCAAATAATAAATAACTTGATTATCGGCCGATCAATATTCGTACGTGCGAACGATTGAGCTCGCGAAATGGCGCCCAATCCATACGAGACTCGAGACACTCGTAAAATAATAATTATACAACAGTTATTTGAGCCGCGGCCACCGTCGTTGGTTGTGCGACCAATGTAATCCAAATTGCGCGCAGTAAAGCATTTATTTATTGCGGACAAAATGTTGCGTGCTTACATTACATTTATTATCAAATTAATTCACATTTATACATTTAGGGATAAGTAATTTAACTTGGAATATGCGCGCACTCTTGCGGTGGAACGTTCATCAAATGCCTGGTAATGATTCATTAGAAAAATGATTGTACATTTTGAAATTAATTTGGAAATTGGACATTTCGAGGTGTGAATTTGTTTGTTCCTCGATGTCGATGGGAATATTTGCATTCTAACTCGGCTGATATTTGGTTTTCTTTTTTTCTTCTTCAACTATTGGAAATGCTTTAAAGTGTTTTGAACTTTTTAAATAATAACCTGTGAATATTGTAAAATACAATTGGGGCTTTTTAAGGAACTCTTGTAAAAAGTAAAGTGATCTCCAGCAGCAATATCAGTTTATAACTTTCCAATTCGCAGTAATTTTCAGCAACGCCACCGACCAACAATACAAATCGATCACCGACGCTTACTTCAATCGCGGAATTTTATGATTTTCAAAACGCTAAAAGATTCAATGTAATATTATCGCGCGTATAAAATACAGCGGAGGGAATTATTTTCCGGTACATTTAATGATGATTCTAAATTGTGTGAGATTGTTCAAAAATGTCTCCAGAAACCTCGTAAATTCTAAAGGGGAACCTACTATTGTAAACAAGGCTGAAATACTGTGAGAAATCTGAACAGGATGCCAAATTATACAGCCCAAGTAGAAATCTGACTAGGCACATTTTATGGACCCAGAAGTAATTAGGTTCCAGTAAGGTTATCAAATCTGAACTTTTTAAGTTCACGCCAGACCAAAAACTCGTCGAATTTTAACCAAGAAGCTTCTGTTTAAATAAAATTTCTCTTCCTAGTGCCCAACTAAGTTATTATATTGAGCCCCAAATTTGGCATAGACTACTTTTTTAAAATCGGGACCAGATTGGGATTCTAGGTAACATTCCAATTTCACTTATCATGCTGATCCTTATATGAAGACCAGATTAGATGATGCTATAAACTTGATAAAAAACAAAGTGAAATAAAATTAAAGATAAAAATAGGATATAAAAATGTACAATAGATATCATCTGGATACAAGATATCGGGTACTATTAAAACAAGCCTACAATATTATGAATATTACTAAATATAACGATTCCTGGAATGATAAAAATATTAAAACTCATCAATCGTTAAGAATCTGGCAACAATACCGACGATCGCATAACGCCATAATGTATAAATGTTGGCGACCGAACATGTGGCCTCGAAATTCACTCGGGATGTTGCATGGCCCTGGAAAAGTTGCAGTTACGCAACGTGAATCAGTACCCAAGGTGACCGTAAATCTGTCCCTTTGGAGCGCCACGCAAGGCGACGATCCCCTTTGAAATCCCCCGGCATTCCCCGCGCCATATACGCAGAAGCCTCAAAACGCCCGCGGACAAGTGTTATGGTATGGCTTATAAGTGAATGCCACCCTCTAATCGGAAAATACGAGCGCAATTGTCGCGAGGGTCGGAGGGATCGCGTACGTGCCGCAGTCGCCCCGCGTTCGAACCCGTCCCCCCCCCCCTCTATCACCCCCTGCCCACAGCTCCTCGTCGCGACTTTGCCGCGCCATAATTTTTTAAAGCCTCGGTCCTCCGATTTTACGACCGAATTTGTAACTTTAAATTGGCCCACTCGCGCGACAGCCTATCCTGTCAGCCCCGAATTTGAAGGCACTGAATTTTTATAACGCCCTTGCGCGTCCCCCTCGACGCTAGATTTGCCTCAAAAAGGTCTTTTTATTGGCCCGCGTTATAACTCGGCAAAGTCGCTTTGTTTTGATTTTCCGGCGCGGTGGAGGGAGCAAGGTTATTATTTGCGGACTTAATATAAGCGCCACCGAGGGCCGTGTCTCCGGGATGTGTGATTTGAATGTTCATTTCAAGGTCCCCGATCTTGCCGTATTTTCGTTCAAATTTATTGAATCCACAATGCTCGGCAATACAAATTTATCTCACGTCCAGAATCAAATTTCTTGGCTCCTTATCGCGAGCGCTTCTAAATATCGGCTTTATCGCAATTAAATTTACACTCGTATAACATTTCACGTTGTACGGATGATACATTGTTATTTGTGGTTGTATTGACATTTTATCAGCGGTGAAAGCGTTATCGAAGATCAGATCGAAATAGTTCGAATGGCTCTTTCGTATAAATAGACTTCGTCGCGTAATGATTCTGGTGGTAACGAAAAAATATATTTCGATTAGCACGTATTAGAGTGTAATAGAAGAAAAATGGTGGAAATTTAATCAAAGTAAATCTTTCAGTGATTGTTGAGGTTTAATACGTTGAGCTTTTTCAAATGAGTAGTGGGGCAATATCATTGGATAGGTCGACCGATGAGCAGGGCTTAGCACCCTCATTGGAAGTACCACGTAAGCTCGTTGGGGTGATTTGCTAAGCTCGCTAACAAATATAACGATAGATGGCGACGTTCCAACCCCATTGCTTTTCCTCAATACAAGTTACTCCGCACCCACGCACACTTTCCTGTCCGCAATGTGTGCTAGTATAGGCGGGTACAACCGTGAACGAATTACACGCGAAACGCCAATGACTTTGAGTTTTCAGTTGATCCATTCAACAAACCTGTTACCGCACCGATGAAGACTTTCCTCCCCTCCTATGACAACTGTCCTTGCGAATAATAGAAATGACTTGGGTTTTGTGAAGGAACATACTTTTGTGAGAATAAGCTCTATTAATGATTACCGTGAAAAATATTGTAACAAGTGATTACCATACTTTTCTAGTAGGAAATGTTTTACTGCTCCAGTAGAAGCACAGTAATAGAGGCAAATGTTACCAGTACTGGGAATGTGGGGATATAGGGATAATACTGTTGTAACGTTACTTTGCACTCTTAAAAAAATCATTTCAAATTCACAGGAATCGTTTCAAAATAAAATGATAATCTGGTTAAAATAACGAGAAGAGGATTTCGTGTGAAAATAAGAGGAATTTCTTGTTACGACTGTATATTTACGCATCCTCTGAAAATTAGAGGATTATCATTTGTAGTTCATATGAATTCCGTGTAAAATAAAAGTAAGTTGTTTCTCTTCCTTAAATTTTGTTATTAAAGAATGTGACAGGTGACAACGTAACCTATATATATCCGATATCGCACGTACGATCAGTGTGGAGAATTCTAGGTCCGGGGCTCGCACTTGAAGTTAGTAACGAAGCGTTCAACAGTGTTCAACAAAACTGCGTAAGTTGTCTGTCGCACAATATTCGGCGTCCGAATGACAGAGACAACAACAACTAGAATTCTCCACACTGCGTACGATTTCCATCTCTTATTCTTAAATTAAGAGGACTTGTAAATTTGAAACGATATGTTTTAGAGTATAAAGGAATTACCTTTCGTTATAAAAAGGCATTCTTTTATCTTAAAATTATGTATTTAATTAATATAAAAGGAATACTTTAATAATCAGCTTACTT
>JABFPN010004222.1:0-15722 GCA_022817305.1 Leptoteleia sp. ZL-2020
CTTCTTCGACGGGGTGTTGTTGGGGAGGCTTGAAATTATCCCCGAATGCTATTTCCACACTTCTGGAACCTTGCACTCACCAGGTAGGGGCATCCTCAGGTACCACCTGAGTAATAATAGTATTACAACGCCGTATATTTGGGGCCATGGATTAGGGGGTGGTTTTTATTTCCGGATAACTTTTTTGACGGGGCGTTTTTGGGGAGGCTTGAAAGTATCCCCGAATGCTATCTGCACACTTCTGGAACCTTGCACTCACCAGGCAGGAGCATCCGAAGGTGCCACCTGGGTAATAGTATAGTATCGCCGTATATTTGGAGAAGTGTTTGAGGGGGTGGTTTTTTTTTCCTGATAACTTCTTCGACGGGGTGTTGTTAGGGAGGCTTGAATGTATGCCGGAAGGGGGTTGCCACACGTATTTAGGATTGGACTCACTCTGTACAGGCATCCGTACGTGCTGTCAGAGACTTAGTCTTGTATTATTTATTAGTGTTATGGGTGTATTTTACATCAATATTTATTCAGTTTTTTTGGTACGGAAATGGTTTTTATATGTTTGGATGTTATTTTGAGGTCTGAGACCGTCTCGGAATGATGTTAAAAAACAAAAATTTTCGTGCCAAAAACGTTCTGTTCTTCAGCCACATTTTAATCAGCAGTATTTTAGTTTATCAGTGTCGATTAGAAATTCACAAATACCACTGTGTTTATATTTATTCAATGACACCGTATTTTAATTCATGTGTTAGATTCAATTTAATTTTATGAATCTAGTAAAAATATTACTCAGCTACAACTAATGGTATGCTTGCGGATGTTCGGGAAGTTGTGGAATCCCTGCTCGCCCCGTTGCAGTAAGTCGAGATTCTGGCTACATTTATAATGCAGAGTGTTACGGCAAAAATAGCCTTTTTATTAACTATAAATTACTTAATTGCACTATTTGTGAATTTCTTTAATTTATTGTTTTATTTTAATTTGTCCCTTATTTCCAAAAATTTTCATTGTTACGGCGCAAACAGCAATTCCGCGGCCTCAGACTTAAATACGAAAATTGTCGTAAATTCTGTTCACGCAAAAATAAAATTTAATTTAAAATTTGATTTCTCACTGAACTTATTGTGTTCGGCTTATACTTGCCGTTAATCTTTGTCTTGCTTCTTGTTTTCAAACAGTTTAATTCACTGTTTGGGCAAAATTTTACCGATATTAAATCGGAATAAGTTTAGCTTATTTTTCTTCTTTTAACTTTAAAATTTTATTCCGACGCTGAAATTTTTATTTCGATCTTCGTGTTTTCGTTCGTAAGCTAGATTTAGTTGGAGGAGTGCTTCCCCTCCGTTTCCCCGCCGATACTTGGCTCGCCGCAATACTTGCTGGAAAGCGCTAGTCACTTATCAACTCGCGCGCGCCTTTGACACGCCGTCCGCGCTGTACGTCGGCTCCACGCTACTGATTCCAGTTCGGATCGCAATCGGGACTCGCCCAATAACTTATAGCATTGTCAGGCTTCCTGACAATGCAACCCCTTTGACCAGTTCTTCCCCAGCAGATCGTTTCAGGTAGCCCTGGTCAATGAACCCCCAAAATTAAAATTTTATTACACTTTTTCATTTTTTTGTTTGTTGTAAATATATTATTAAAGTTACATCGTGCTTGAAGTTGTTTTCACTTTCCTTTCCTTTCTCGCCTTTAGCATAGCGCTAACACCGAGACTTGACTTTCTACTGCGAGGCGTCAGTATAGCGAAATCAGCTCTGAAGCTGGCACACAGAGAGAAACCAGCTATAGTTATTATTACTAAATATGCTATAGTTATAGTTTCAGCAGTTGTAATAACCAGGAATTGCGTTAATATATCCAGTGTTTTAGTTCTCAATACTTAAATGACACAGTAGTTTGATTAACTAAGATTTTTTTTCAACAAAAAAAGATGTATTTGCGTGTGGCTATAATCTCAATTGCGTTCGTTGCTGCATACACTTTATGCTAGTTCGTTGGATTCATATCAAAAATCCAAACGGTTATTTTCACGATTAAAGGCAATTAACATTGTACATGGATGAGTTCGTGACCAGGATACTATGGTTGTAACTACATTAAGAATGGTATTATTAATATTTTGCCGTAGTAATTATAATTATGAATTAAGTTTATTTTTACCATAGCGTTATGATTGAAATAACTGGCTACTATAGTTATTTCAATTATGTAATCAAGCATAATCTACCATAAATTATAGTAACAGATACTATAAAGATTCCGGTAAATATTATTAATGGCTATAGTATTTACGAAAAGTAACTATAGTACACTAGTCATGAACACTAGAATTTTCTCTCAGTGCAGATGCGAAGATCAAGCGGTCCGTCAAGGCATGGTGCATCCTGCCGCAACGTGCTTCCGCGGAATACGTTCACATTCCTCCCTCTTGGGGCGGATGTGGAATAATCTCGTTAGCTGACCTGGTCGATCTGCTGACGGTTGCCCACGCATTCAGGATGTTGAACGCGGAGGACCCTAACGTCGCGCGGATCGCCAGGTCAACGTTAGTAACGACGGTCCGGGATAAAATCCGTCAGCCGATAACTAACCACGACCTCGCCGACTATCTGTCGGGCTCTTTGCCGGGGAGTTAGCGAGAACTGCAGTGGGCCGAGGCTTCTTCTAGACACGGGTGAGGTCGGAGGCCAGGAAATCCGGGGAGCGGCTGAGATTTAGGTGGAGATAGGATTCTGTGAAACAGGAACTCTCGGTTGAGTGCGCCATAAGAAACGGAGGGTGGTGTGTTGTGACGCCAGCTGCGACAAGATAAGTCATTCGGAGACTACGCACCTCAGTGAATGGACGGAACATGTCCGCGCTTATTGTGAAGTCGGATCAGGGTAAGGTTCTTCATGTTGCCTCGCGGTGTGGAGTAAGCAATCACTTCATGCGGACGGGCAGCTATATCCGCTTTGCTGATTGGCACTTCGTTCACAGGGCCGAACGTAGTTTTACTTAATGGGACGCGTCGGTGGGCTTATGGGGACAAGCGTTGCTGGCGATGCGGATATCAACTCGAGAGCCTTCCGTGCGTGCTCAATCACTGTGGTGTGCACTCCGCGTCTAGGCATCGTCAACCGTTTAGTGCGTGCTTGCCGGTTGCCGGGTCCGATGCAGGTGGATTAGCGTGTCCCGAGCGTCGACGATGAGTGGGCAACTCTGGGTCCCGGGTGCCGACGACGAGTGGGCAACTCTGCGTCCCGACATTGTCGTAAGGCATGAATTGCCAAAGACAATCGTCATGGTCGATGTGACCGTGTCGTTTTAAACTCTTTCGACGCGTTCAAGGAGGCCAGGATAGGGATGGTATTGAAGTACGCCCCTCTGGTCGAATCATGATATCTGAGATAGTAGCATTATCCAGGGACACATACGTGGAGCATTGGCGTCCTGAGGTGGGGCAGGCGGGTGCACCGGAGGCAGAGGGTAACCCACCAAACTCATCAAATGAAATATTATTTAGTTACAATTAATGGGTCAGGATATCTCCGTTCAGTCACCTAACATGGTTAGAGGTCCAAATTTTTCCTCAGAATAGAAACGATCGAATAAATAGATAATAAATTGTTAACAATTTCGACAAACAATAGACATCAACAATTCACAGATTCAAATAGGTTGCGGTAAATGCGAAATCTCAAGCGGACACCGTTTGATTAAAGGTCAGAAATATATAGCGAGTCGCTCCATTGGACTCAGAACACTACAAGACAAAACGGGGCTTGCTGGTGTACTTTGGTAAAGGATAAAGGACAATCAAAACCAACCTATTCCTATAATTCTATAAAAACGATTGCTGTCAATATTTGTTTATATGATGCGTCCGTTACAATTTCTATTAATGGTCCCGCGATATTGCTAACCGTGAATCTCAGGACGTCTGGAGGGGGTTTAATTGCCAAGACCTTATTTCAATTAAAATAATTATAATGGAATAATATTTAGATTTTTTCGAGAAGAATTACTAAAACTCGAAACGCAAATTGAGAAAGATATAGTAGTAAATATGTGGAAATTCATAACCAATAATAAATTAAATACAACCCGCGCGAAGAAAAGGGAACGAGTGTACGAAGAACTAAACATTCACCATCAGAGAATATGTAGCGATATGTTGTGAAATACATATAGATAAACAGATACAAATTTACGGGAACAAAGAATTCAAAAGCAAAATTCAAAATCTGGAAAAAATTACCACTACGAGACAATGCTGCCAATATTTAGTGAGTTGGTCGTGATCCGGTTGGTAACCAGTGAGTTGGTCGAGATCCGGATAGATGAGAACCGGATATATCAGAAATCAAACTTGTGAATCAGGAATTTGCCAATGCAGAACCAGAAAGTATCATACTAAAAAGGCATCTACTATAGAGGATTTCGAAGTAATCATAAAAAATAAAACTAGGAACCAAACGTCTAAGAAGAAATATCATAAACAAAAATTGATTTGTATACAGCGTAGAAGAGAAGTACCACCGAATAGTAAGAAAGTCATGAGTTGTATATAAATTATATACAAAATCTTAAATCTCAATATAATTATAAGGTGGGTATGCACCCTCTCCACTCCATACCCACTACCCGTAAGAAAATCATTCTTTAATACCGCCAAATGATATTCTTTTGAGCCGATAAGGTAGCTAGTATTGACTAGCCATACACCGAGCTGGAAAAATACGACCAATCGGACATACAACCTACAATTTGTACGCAAATGTAATGGATATAAAATCCGCAACAAAATATAAAAAGCGCAACTTCCTAAACATAATTGTGACTCTTTCTAAAAATTACCAATTTTTGTCCACGTGGTGTCACGTCTTCTTTGAAAACGTACCAAACACTTCGCATATGGCTTTTTCCTACAAGCTCTAAGTTTACAGTAAAGCTCATGTGTAATTTGAGAAACACATTTCCTTTATTCTTAGGTACAAAATAAACATAAATTTATATAATAACATAGTAATATAAGTTTATGGGTCTCTAAGATTTATTTTGAATCTATTTTGTCTATTTTGATTGTAGTAACATAGAAATATTCATACTCTTTTAATAGTAATAACTTAATATTGTAACTCGTTGAGTAATTGGTCATCTTATTTGCATCTTGATATCTAGAGAGCATTTCGTCTTATAATTTCATTATGCGTTCTTTTGGAATTCTCTCCCACTTTTCTGTCTAATTTGAAGATCAAGTTCAGTGAATTCTCGCTCTTTGACACAATGGTGCAATTCGTATTCGGCAAATTGAGGAAGCGCACTGGCAATTTTTTTTTTGCATCCCTCCATGGATTCGGCAAAAATTTGAGGCATCCTCGAATTCTTCTCAGAAATATTAGTGCAACCACGTTTTCGCACGTTTACTAAGTAATTGCGAATGAATGTAGCATCCTCCTTGAACTTGCAGAGTAAAACTTGAACTGCAGCCATTTTTCCAAATTAAATTTTACTTTTAATTTTTGATTCGATATCAGAAATCGCGTTTTAACCTCACGATTCGGCTCGAAGGACCATAAAATGTTAGCACGCGGGATAAGCTGCGTTTGCTGGATTCTAAAAAGGGGAAATTGCGGGTGAATTAAATAGAAACTTTTAATTAAAATCTTCTCTATTTCACACAACATACAAAAAAACAAAATCTCACGAAGTATGTCACATGGTAAATTAACTCTATGCCGTGAATCAGACTAATTGCGGAGACCTAAACTAACGAAATCGTTAACCAGAGCTGCCTGAAACGAAGAATTTCTTCTAAAAAGGAACAGTTTGGTGTTGTCAGGTTCTCCTAACAACTATTAGTGGAGGATTCACATTATAATTATTCAGTGACAATTTCTTGGCGCGAGTAACTCAACTGTCAGGACGGCGAGCGAAGTCGAAAGAAATAGTGCTAGCGTGCGTATGCAGTGAGCGATGAGAATTACAATACATTCTATTAATACGGTGTGTGGCCCTAATTCGTTTTCCATGTGTCCAAATCAGGAACTGATATGATATCCAAATATGGTGACGTATCATTTCGTAACACTCGATAAGTATAAGGGCCCAATGAGGAAATCAAATTGGTACCAAATTGGAGTTCGAGAGGGACCTTATTTGTTATCCATTCGGAGAGGTAATATTAATAAAAATTATTGACAATGTTGGTAAATTGAGAATATTTATTTACATTTTAATAATTGGAATTCACGGAATATGTCTAGTTTTATTCACCTAACAAATTTCGCTTAGAAAAATTCGCCGTAGTTGAAAGTCGAACAAAACACCTACTAATGTTAAAATAGCATTATACTTGCAGAATATCATTATTTTGCAAACTAAATTATGAAAAATTAATAAATCACTTTATTAAAAATTGTAATTCCATATAGTTTTGTACAATTTGACATTCCGCTAACGAAATTTTAATAAATCGTTGTATAATTGCTTTATGAGTGACATAGGATAGAGACATGTAATAAACAGTTTGTCAAAACTTAGAATTCAGTTTACTAAAATTTTAAATCACTTGGTTTCTAGTTTAAAATTTTTTTTCTCCGTGTGGAGATCCCAAAATCCTTAACCTCTTCGCAAGAGCGAACTAATACGAGCCTATTCATATGTAAATGGCTTTAACTGTGTTATCCCTGTACATGTTTTTACATTTTTACCACAATGGCGAAATGTGGAATATATGATAAGGCTCTGACCCGTAACTGCTTGGTTCAGCTTTGGAAACCATATTACTTGTTTAAATTCAGTATGCCTGATTAGTCCATTATAAACTAATACACTATCTTTAAAAATCTAAAGCTGCGCCCCCTCTGCAACGGCGGTAAAAAGTAATGGAAATGATATTCAAAAAATGTTCACGTTAATGCATGCAAATAAATGAATGTTAAATATAATATTGTTTTGTTGAATTTGGATATAGGATTATTCAATATTTGTATTTCGTTCATTCTATATGTAAAGGACGTATACCCGTTTATGATATAATGAATAAAATATGACATAATAAATTTAATTAACACGGAGAGAAATATCGAACATTAATCGCACGGGATAGTGTCAATTGATAATAGCATGTAAATTACGTACTATTTCAGCATAAATTTTATGCCTTATTTGTTCCAAAAGGTGTATTCTAATTTACATTGAATTGTATGCTTTTACTGCAGCGCCACCTTACTATATATGCACGACACTTTGTCGCGCTAATATTGCTCGATATTCATGCAAAAATGGTAAGAGACTCAAGCGTTTGCGTTGAAATAGTTTTGACGGTTTTGACGGTTTTGACGGTTTTGAAAGTTTTTAAAGTTTTGAAAGTTTTGAAAGTTTTGAAAGTTTTGAAAGTTTTGAAAGTTTTGATATACTTAACCTACAATAATTGGATGTTATTATTATTGAAATTAATGCAATGTAATGTAATGTAAATGTAATAATTTTATTTGTTTACAAATTTTTTATAATTTTAATTTATAATATAAGTTTAATAATATAATAAGTTTAAATAAGCACAAATTTTTGAACTTGCTATCGGAAATTAATTTTCATTTTTAAACTAGAATTCAGAAGATTTGATGATTCCAATAAGTGAGCAATGATTCCCAAACTGCGTTCTGATTTGTGGATTGCATTTTCCGAACATGTCTGTCCAATTCATCCCATAATAGTCAGGCGATTAAGGGGGCCATTCCATGTATTTTAATATTTTTTGTTTCTCTTTCGCGCAATATAATTTAATCCACAACTTTGATGAGTAGTTTGGATTATTATCCTGCTGGAAAATAAATCCTTTGCCAGCAATTCGTTGCCCACATGGGACAGCATGATGTTGTAAAATGCTATGATACAGCTTCTTATCCATATTTCCTTTTATTCTAACAAGTTCTCCAATGTTGTCGCCGGCAAAACAACCCCAAGTCAAAAATGAGCACTCCCCGTGCTTTATAGTTGAAATTATATACTGATTTGTCATACACTCCCCAACTCGACGACCAACACACTGCCTACGTTTATTACCAAAAAGCCCGAATTTGGATTCGTCGGTAAATTAGACATTTGACCATTGTGCTATGCCAGTCTTTATAGGTCTTCGCCTAACACAACCTTTCAACCCATAATTGCGAAGTCGTCGTTGCACAATAGTAACTGAAACCGGCAAATTCGAATCAAAATTCGAGCTATTTGGTTATAAGCGTCAGTAGTATGTCTGGTGAGCGTATTACAAATCAGTGTATAATTCCAACTCTAAAGCATAGGGGAGGCTCAGTTATGGTTTGAGGTTGTTTTGCCGGCGACAACATTGGAGAACTTGTTAGAATAAAAGGAAATATTGATAAGAAGATGCATCATAGCATTTTGCAACATCATGCTTTCCCATGTAGGCAACGAATTGTTGGCAAAGGATTCATTCACCAGCAGGATAATGATCCAAAGCACTCGTCAAAATTGTGCACTAAATTATATTGCGCGAAAGAGAAACAAAAATTATTAAAATACATGAAATAGCCCCCTCAATCGTCTGACTTGAATGTCATTGAACTATTATGTGATAAATTGGACAGACATGTTCGGAAAATACAATCCACAAATCAAAACGCACTTTGCTCACTTGTTAGAATCAAATTCAATTAAGTATATTGCAAAAATTAATCAAAAGAATGCCAAAAATATGTGCTGCATTTATAAAGGCAAAAGGAGGATATTTCGAAGAATCCAAATTTCATCAAAATTTTTAAGTTATACATTGTAACATTCCTGGCCTTCTGGTCCTTCCTGCACCAAGTCCTGGTCTGCTCATTTTGTTCCCTGCGAAAATTCAAAGCTAAATTAATAATCGAAGTTATTGTACTAATTTACTTTGAGTGCCAATTGCACATCATTTAGGCGAAAATTGCCATTCTATAATTATTCTTAATCAACTCGTTACCATAAACACTTTCTCTCATGCAAAATTATTAATTTTAGAGCAACTTCATTAAAATATTATTTTACACTGTAGCAAAATTCACAAATCTTAAAAGCTCCATTGTAGTAAACTCGTAGAGTATTTTCATAAATAGCCTTGACACGTGTTTTCGGTTAGATAAGGAGAAATTAAAATGCGATCAGTCTGATTTTAGTCACGAGCAACGGCGGTCACACGCATTTTTCACTGCTTTTATAAATATCTATTTTAAATAAATCACCCTAAGCGAACTTGTAGAGCTTAATTTGTCAAAACCCAATATTCCATCCTACATTATTGAAGGCTCGACCGGGATTTGTGGCAAATTTTTTTTTCTTTTTCTTTCGTACGTGGTTGCGTTAAGTGTGAAATACTAAGTAAAAGTGAAACGCGTGTGCCTTGTTATAAACTGAATTTCGATAACTGTTCTGAGAGAAATTCAGAAAAACTTGTGTTCGAGAGATTAATCACAAGTTAGAGCTGTTGCAAGACGTGCATAGTTATATGCTTGAAAAATTATGGTGAACTATTCGAATTGTACAAACGCCAAGCTGAAAGAAATCTTAAGGGAAAAAGGACAACTAACAACTGGAAATAAGGCTGAACTTGTGGCTCGCTTGATTTTTCTGGAGCCTGAGGGCGCATGGCTCCCTGAAGATGACGACCAAGTTCCTGAATCTGAATCGAGCTGCATTGACGCCATGAGGGGCGGTAAATCGACAAGGCCTTATTTAGAATCGGAGCCAGAACCTTATCACGATAGCGTTGGGCAGGGCACTTTAAACACGCCAGGAAATGACGTCGTCAACCGAATTGCTGATCTGACGAGAGGTGGTACGCAAGCAGGAGAGGCGCAGGGAGGGAATCCGACAAACCGAAGAGAAGCAGGGCAAAGTGTGAGGCTCGCTTCGTTGCAGCCTGGAGGAACGCATGACGGCGACGAGGTGACCGAGGCGCGGAGAGACGGGGCTCAGCAGAGAGGTATGCGGACCCGAGGTAATGCGCGTGATAATGTGAGTAGGCCGCTAAACTTTTCACCAAATATCGGTGCGTTGAGTGACGTTGGTAATGAAGAGGGGGGCCAACGAAATCGGAATATCTTATGATGCCGTTTGACAATAGGTTAGACGAATTTAAAGCGCCATTTTATATGCCGGACGGAATTTTGTCAACTCGAATGAAATTTTTAAATCGAGTGTGGCGAGTCAGTGAAACTTTTCAAGAATATGTCCATGAAAAAGTTATTTTGGGAAATTTCCCGCGTGGAAAAAATTAATCTGGATATTAGCTGGTAAACAGCTGGAAAGTACATCTGGATGTTATCTGGGAGTAAGCTGAAGAACGTCTGGGAATAACTGCTTGGCCATGAGCATTTTCCAGCACATATCCAGATGAATTGGAATCTCAATATAACCTCCATAATATCTGGGCAATATCTGAATGACGTCTGGGTAAATATCTGGGTAAAAACTGGATTTCATCTGGCAGAACAATAATTACTGTTGAAGAATTCTGAAAAGTGGCTGGATAATATCTGGCCAAAGTATGGCGCATTGAATGGGCAAAATTGATCTGGGCAAGGCCTGGCTAAAACGTCTGGGTGAAATCTGGATTTCGACTGGCATGTCAATGCCTACCTTGCTGTAAATACGTCTGGATACAGGTTGAATAATATCTGGTCAACGTATGGCGCATTGAATGGGCAAAATTTATCTGGGCAAGGCCTGGCTAAAACGTTTAAACAAGAAATTACTTATTATTATTATAATTTGTTAAATTTTCATTCCGCTTTATCAGATACAATTACAATAATATTTCATTAATTTTCATATACTATTGTACATGTATTTATTCTCAAATTTACATAAATAATTACTCACAATTCCAATTTTATCTGCATTTAATATTCATATTGCTATTCATATTTATATTTTTATGTAATACCTTTCACTAACTACAATTATTACATCAAATTTTATTAAACTGTTATGAAGTTGAAGATCACAAATAATTATAAAGAAAGATAAACAATTTTATATATGATTAAAAAAATATGAACACTTATTTTATTCAAATACATAAATATTACTTACACTTACCTTCTTTCTGTATATTTGGTTATATTTATTTAATAACCAAAATTATATAAATAATTTCAAACCCGAATATTGAAACATTTTTTATCACGATTACATAACCGCATAATGTTTATGAATTAAAACTGATATAAAAAAAGAAAGAAAACAAAACAAACAAATAAATGAAATAGATCATTTCAATAGTTACTTATTTGTGAATCTGTTTTAAAAATAGATATATAATGAATTAAAAAAATTAAATAATATTCAAATTTTGGAAAAATGTAAAATGAATAGCATCTTAGTTTCTATGGAAAAACATTTGATCTCGGTTTAGACACACACTTGCTATTGCGCAATCTAAATTAGATTTATAATTTAATTTCATAAAGGCCACTGTAAAAATGTCTCTATCATTCGGTGTCCGACAATATTGTGCGACAGACAACTTAAGCAGTTTGTTGAACACTGTGGAACGCTTCGTTGCTAACTTCAAGTGCCAGCCCCGGACCTAGAATTCTCCACACTGCTTTTCACTGGTGTCGCCTTCGTTCATTGAATAACCTTCGTTCATTGTTTACGAAATATTTGCCCACATTGCATAGGTACGATTTGCCCAAAATAATATAAGAAGATACTCAAGTGCTAAAATAAATTATTGAATTATTGTAACCTTCATTGCCTGCAAATTGTTACTTGGGTATTATTTTATTTATTATAAAATAAATTTCCCTTGTGGAAATTTATTATCTGTAAAAGTCCGCAAAAGTCTGCAATCAAGTCCGCAAATGTCTGAAAGTTTCTCCAAACAGTCTACAAATGTCTGCAAAAATGTCTGCAAAAGTCAGCAGTCTCAATTTTGATATTTTCTCAGAGAGTAGCAGAGTTTTTCGAACACCGCAAGAATTTTCTAAATATATGCGAATTTTCGCATATATCCCTTGTGGAAATTTATTGTCTGCAAAAGTCCGCAAACGTCTGCAATCAAGGCCGCAAATGTCTGAAAAAGTTTCTCCACAACAATCTACAAATTTCTGCAAAAATGTCTGCAAAAATCAGCAGTCTCAATTTTGATATTTTCTCAAACAATTGCAGACTTTTTCGGACACCGCAAGAATTTTCTAAATAACTCAAAATTCGCATATATTAAGAAAATTCTTGCGGTGTCCGAAAAACTCTGCTACTGTCTCAGAAAATATCAAAATTGAGACTGCTGGCTTTTGCAGACATATTTGCAGACATTTGTAGATTGTTTGGAGAAACTTTCAGACAATTGCGGACTTGATTGCAGACTTTTGCGGACTTTTACAGACAATAAATTTCCACAAGGGTTGAGAAAGCAACAGCATGACTGATCCCACGTAAGTACATATATTATTATCATATTAATGTAAGGAGATTCCTGGCTGTTTTCAGTGGCAGACAGATCCCCTCTGGTTTTCGTTTTCGAATAAAAAAACCGTCTAATTTTTACATTGGCCTTTATGAATTTAAATTATAAATCTAATTTTGATTGCGCAATAGCAAGAGTGTGTCTAAACCGAGATCAAATGTTTTTCCACAGAGACTAAGATGCTATTCATTTTACATTTTTCCAAAATTTGAATATTATTTAATTGTTTTAATACATTATATATCTATTTTTAAAACAGATTCACAAATACGTAACTATTGAAATTATCTATTTCATTTATTTGTTTGTTTTGTTTTCTTTCTTTTTTTATATCAGTTTCAATTCATAAACATTATGCGGTTATGTAATCGTGATAAAAATGTTTCAATATTCGGGTTTGAAATAATTTATATAATTTTGGTTATTAAAAAAATATAACCAAATATGCAGAAAGAAGGTAAATGTAAGTAATACTTATGTATTTGAATAAAATAAGTGTTCATATTTTTTTAATCATATATAAAATTGTTTATCTTTCTTTATAATTATTTGTGATCTTCAACTTCATAACAGTTTAATAAAATTTGATGTAATAATTGTAGTTAGTGAAAGGTATTACATAAAAATATAAATATTTATAGCAATATTAATATTAAATGCAGATAAAATTGAAATTGTGAATAATTATTTATGTAAATTTGAGAATAAATACATGTACAATAGTATATGAAAATTAATGAAATATTATTGAAATGTATCTGATAAAGCGGAATGAAAATTTAACAAATTATAATAATAATAAGTAATTTCTTGTTTAAACGCTTTAACCAGGAATTGCCCAGCTAAATTTTGACCATTCAATGCGCCATACGTTGGCCAGATATTATCCAACCTGTATCCAGACCAGGTAGGCATTGACATGCCAGTCGAAATCCAGATTTCACCCAGACGTTTTAGCCAGGCATTGCCCAGTTAAATTTTGCCCATTCAATGCGCTAAACGTTGACCTGATATTATCCAGCCTGCGTTCGGACGTATTTACAGCAAGGTAGGCATTGACATGCCAGTCGAAATCCAGATTTCACCCAGACGTTTTAGCCAGGCCTTGCCCAGATAAATTTTCCCATTCAATGCGCCTGATATACTGCATTCATTGTCCCCGACGGGCAGTACGAATTTTTACGCGTACCTTTCGGACTTTGCAATTCAACAGCAGTTTTCCAAAGATTTATAAATGTAGTTTTTAAAGATCCTAGTGAAAGATGGTACAGTTTTAACGTATTTGGATGGTCTCATTATCCCGTCACGAGACATTGAAGGCGGTATGTCGAAATTGGCAAGAGTATTGAGTGTCGCAAGCGATACAGGATTGCAGATTAGGTGGAAAATATGTAGATTTTTGTATTCGACAGTTGAGTACCTTGGCAACGTGATTGAAAATGGCAATGTGAGCTCATCGCCACGTAAAATTAATGCAGTATTATTGTCTTTTCCAACGCCGAATAATATACAGAAATTGCAAAGTTTTCTTGGCCTGACCGGCTATTTCAAGAAATTTATTTATAATTATGCAGCCGTTGCTCGTCCCTTGTCAGATTTATTGCGGGGAGAAAATGAGTTTGTTTTCGGGGTCGCGCAGGGAGAAGCTTTTGAAAAACTAAAATTCGCGCTAATTAACAAACCTATACTTGCCCTGTACCGCATGGGAGCTGTGACGGAGTTGCATACCGACGCATCCAAGTTTGGTATCGGAGCTATTTTGCTGCAGAAAGGCGAAGATGATCGTATGCACCCAGTATGTTACTTCAGTCAAAAAACCAAGAGAGAGGAAGAACGATATTCTAGTTACGAATTAGAGGTCATGGCGATAGTCAAAACTTTGAAAAGGTTTCGGGTTTATCTTTTGTGCATAGCTTTTAAAATTGTGACGGATTGTCAAGCCTTCACACTTACAATGCGTAAGAGAGATCTCAATGTGAGGATAGCTCGTTGGGCCCTACAATGTACCAGTACACCATCGAACACAGGTCGGGTAAAAGTATGATCCACGTTGACGCTCTGAGTCGTAATCCGGTGCCTCAATGTTGCGTAATTAACCGGGAAAACACAGGATTGATGGCGCGTTTGAAAAGACTGCAGGATGAAGACGTGAAGATACAAAAATTAAAGGCAGAAGCTGAACTGGGGAGGGCTGTGGGATATATCACAAGAGGAGGTCTTTTGTATAAGGAAGAAGCTGAGGACTATTGGATTCCAGGCCTGAGGGAGAAAGTGGACCGAGTGGTGAGAAATTGCTTGGTTTGTATTTTGGCAGAAAAGAAGTTGGGCAAGGGTGAAGGTTTTTTGAACCCTTTGGAAAAAGGCACACTTCCATTGGATACATTCCACATAGATCATCTGGGACCATCGGCGTCAACGCGAAAAAGCTATAAACATTTATTGGTCGTCATAGTTGCGTTTACCAAATTTTCATGGCTTTATCCTGTGAGGTCCAATGGCACAAATGAAGTGTTGCAAAAGCTTAGCAAACAATCTTTGATTTTTGGAAATCCACGCAAGATTATATCTGACCGTGGAACGGCCTCTACATCCGGCGAATTCCAACAGTATTGCAAAGACAAAAATATAGAGCACCAACTGACGGCTACAGGAATACCAAGGACTAATGCCCTAGTAAAAATTGAAATGAGGGCATGATGAGGAAACCTCTCTGCCATATCAGGTACACATCAGGCATCCAAATTCGGTACACATGAGGGTGTAACGCTAGGAATCGGTATGGCCATTATGAGGAAATCGATTTAAGGCCATTATCAGGACCTAATTATGGCCTTACTCAATACAATAACCAAATAAATTTAAAAAAATTTGAGGTTAGGAAATTGTCAATAATTTAAATAAATTTCGGTTTTTAACTAAAGTAAACAAATAAACAAAAAGAGGTCAAGCAATGATCTTATATTATTATATATTATATTTCGTTCACTTTTCATATTAAATAATTTATACGTACCATAATATCCTAGATTAAAAATGAAACCGTATTATAAAGGGAACCAATGCACTTGACATCACTTTTCATCAATTCGACTATTAGTCCCTTCGCGACTCCGGGAGATGGCGCACGAGGCATACCATTTCAAATGGTAAATTATAAGTTTTACCACTTATGTTGTACAATTTCAGCATTTATATATTTTACCGCCACAGTGCAACCATTTCGGTCTCTCTGTGTATGATAATGCATATTAGGCTTGTCGATTGAACA
>JABFPN010004223.1:0-15721 GCA_022817305.1 Leptoteleia sp. ZL-2020
TTGAAAGAAATTTTGCACCATTTGGGATTTGAACTTGAGCCTCCAACGTGTTAGCTTGACCTTCTGCCGCTGCGCCATCAATCCTTAGTTGCAATGCAATAATCTTTAACACCTATGTATAACAAATAAATGTTGGCATCTTTTGTATACCAGTACCGTGTCTGTATTGAACCAGTACTGGGAAACAACAAATTCGACCCTTATTCTTAACCGGCAAACCACAGAATTAGTTGTAAATCGGTACGTCGCCAGCACTTTGCCAGCTGCGGTTTACAACGCCGGCCGTTATTGTAAACCAGTACTGGCACAGTACTGGCACATTACAACTATTTGCCAATTATCTAAAATTAAAAACGTATGAATTTAAATTTTTATAATCTATTGACAGGGAAAGGTTACATTTTGAATCAATATATAACGATAATAGTGTGTCCAAATCTTGCAATACATTTTGTGAAGTCTCGATAAATAATATGTACTTCTATTTTAAATTTTCAATATATAAACTTAATTTGTATAAGTCTAATTGCAATTAATTTGTGTCCAAAAGTCGTGTACATGCATTTGCTAACAACATTTCTTGCGGAGTACAGTTTATTTTTTTCGGATATTTCCTGAATGTATGCAATATCAAAATCTCTAGTGTTTGTAGGATTTTTGAAAACATCCTTGACTTTGTATTCGATTCTTTTAATCTTTACTTCTAACATTTTAATAAAAATTTTATTAATTCCTAATACTACGGAATTATTTAATAATATTTTATTATCAGGATGTTTTGACGTTACAACTGTATCACCTAATTTTATTTCTTGAACATTATTATCACGTTTACTTTTTTGAAAATAACAAATTATTACATTGTCATCACGTTTTTCTATTTCAAATATTAATGGATATCTTTGTTTTAATGATTGTATATTTCCATTGCTTTTTGCTTTATGAAATTTTAATGTATTTTTTATGTAGTTATTTTCATTTTTGTAAAACATGATTAAATAAATTAACAGTTTAATTTTTACTTCTTGTATTGATTCTGATTAATCAAATTTAATATCTTCAATTGTATACCAATCATTAGGCCGATGACGTACCAATCAACGGCCCATAAATAATTGGCGTTTAATCCCGTCATTTGCCAATCAACGGCAGCCTGGTCTGGACCGATGAAGTGCCGATTGTTGGACCGATGAAATGCCGATCATCGGCCCAAGATCATTTGGTGTTTCATCCCGATTGTTTGTCCATCGAGGGCAGCAGGCTTGGGCCGTGCTTGCCTCGATCGTTTTTTTCTACAAGGGTATTATATATATTGTACAAATAATGTTAATGAAATAACAATAAAAAAATATCTACTCTATGAATCCCTAGTAAAAACCAAAAATATATGGACATATGTGTTTTTACTTAATCCATATGTGGCCATATATAACCATACACATGGTCGATATATGGCTATAATTGATATAACATTTTAGCCAAACATGGTTTTAATATTTTCCTCTTTCCTATTGAAACCAGCTATTACCATATATCAACCATATATGGGCATATATGAATTAAGAAAAAAACATATGCATCACGAAATATGACTATATGTTTCATTTTTACTAGGGATATTATTCTATTAAATTTACTAACAATCTTAAGTTCATATTTCAGCTTATATTTTAATTACACGACCTTATTTTCATTATCAATTATTTTCGACCGAGCAATTAATAGGCTTCCCACCCAAAAGTTGGGGAAAAAATACTTCAATCATTCGTAAAATATCTAACGATACTAAATTTGCTTTCACTCGTAATATAACTTGTATCAATACCCTCTGATCAGGAATATATTAAAACCAACATGACACTTAAATAATTTATACCTCCATCCCAGTTTACAATGCTTTTCAGCCGCTGCACTATTAGCAACCAGGGTGTTATTTTATTTGCGTAAAACGAGTCGTAAACTTGGTGAAAAAAAATCTTCCAACTTAATTTTTGCAAATTATTTTTGCATTACTTTTACGTTTTTTATTTTTTTTTTCATGCATTTTACAGGCACGGTACTTTTGCAATTGTTTTCCCTGCACTTTCCAATATTCATTCCACGTTTTCGCGCCATTTTAGGCGGTAAATTTACATTGTAATTTTTTTGTTCCCCCGCGTAAATACAATCGTGACTGGGAATGTGTCAAAACACATTTGCGAGCCCCGACCAAAGCAAGGAAAACTGATCGATTCGTCAATTTCAGCGCTCGGTGAAAACGAGCACTCGATCGCGGAGTTTTGTTGCGAATTTATTTAGAAAATAGTTTGGCTGAACTCTTTGAGGCTGGCCTCAAAGGTGATGTTAATTCAAATTAGATCGGCGGAGTTTTTAAATAGCGCTAATTGCGAGTGCTTGAAAACAACTGGGACTGATAATCCCAGTTGTCAACCGGGACAACTGGGACAACTGGGACGAAGGCGCCTCGCGCTTCCAATATTATTTCCATCATTACCGCGGGGGCTCGCGCTGGGAATCGACTTTTCAGGTCATCGGTTTTTATGTAACGAAATCTACCTAAACGGTTGAATGCATTTGAGGTCGCCGATTATGACTACGAGTTTGTATTGTCAAGGGTTCTGTAGTAGCGTTTTGTCAAGTGTAACTTGAATCGACATTTAAGTCAATGACGGGTAACGATCCATGCTCCCTCCCCCCGACTCCTTTTAATAGCCGTTTCTTCTCTTTCAATCGTAAAATTAACAAAAGTCTTATTTAATTATTTTAATCAATTTAACTTTAACTGCGGCATAGTTTTCGCTGTAATCTTTAGCTATAAAAGTTATTACATTTTGTTTCTTCCATTGAACAAAAAGTTCCCTAGTAAAAATGAAACATAAATGGTCCATACATGGACCCATATATGTTTTAACAATTTCGTATAAGGAAATAAAAAATTCCTTATACACGCAGAAAATAATTCACTGAAAATTTATAATATTTTGAAAGCAGAATTACTATACTTTACATCAACGTTGACGTAAACGCAATGTCTTTTTAGATGTGTAATGTAGTATAGTAACATTTATAAGTAATACATATCAGTATATTTCGTATAAATATTAAACAACTGAAAGCGAGAATTTAATTTTTCAATAAAGATATTAATATGATACCCGTTTCAAAGAATTACTATACTGGTATATAATTTTTCATCTTCAGTCATTAAAAATATGCATACATAGATAGCTTTCATAGTTGTTTTTCAGTTACATTTATAAATATATGTACGTATGTGTATTCCGTATAAGACTCTCACATTATATTATTTAAACGTATCTTGTGGAGGTAATTCATTTTAACTATATTTGCATAATGGAGATAATGAAACAAACTCACATGATACAACATTCGCTCATTTCATTCCAAGAATAAATTCTTAATAACAACCTAATTTTAACGCAGAAATACATAAGATAAACCTCTGATTGACAATTATCGGCGGAACAATACAAGACGCAATTAATGAACAGTGGTAATGATACACGCAACTCAGATTACAATATGATATCTACGTTCGATATAGCATTTATATATTATCAACTAAAAAAAAGTTGATACTTGTGGGTTATGTTTACAAAAGCGACAGCACCTATGGTTGTGAAATTGAACTACATCTGAATATGAATATTATGAGTATCTGAGAATATTTCAGAATACACAATAAATATACAAGTATGTACAAAGTTGTAGACAAAACTTATGATAAAAAAATTGTTGATGACCTATCTTAATCGTATATAACAAATAATTTCATATTAATTTTAACCAGTAATTGTAAGTATCCGACTACTTATTGATATTGATTGAAAGATAAATGTTTTAAATATAAAAGTATATGCTTATTATATATAAAACGGTATGCTAATATTTATTTTATTAATATTTTAGATATATTTTTCTATGATTTCTGTATAATACAAAACTTTCAATAAAGTAAACTTTTGAAATCAAATTTAAACTTACAATTTGTATTACTGTTGAAATTAACCAACTAAAACTATTTTTAAAGTTAAGACATTAAATTCTTGATAAAATCAATGAAAAATTTTAATTATATAATGCATAATAAGGGATTTTATTAAATTTACATTACTTTTTAAACTATAAGTAAAAGGTAAAACGTATCTTGGATTATTTTATTGTAAAATAAATTCATTGACATCTCAACATTTATTAACTATTTAATTTTATATGTGTTATATAAATAAAATATTTCATAATAATTCACTATGAACTGAAGATTGTTATACCTTTCCGGTGTAAACAATTGAAGTCACATTCTAAACATTATATCTCGTTTACAAATTTATCTTAAATGACCAATGAAATTTCACCTTACTACAATATGATGTTTAAGTAGTCATTTTACTATACTGTGTTATAAATATGATATGTGATTTTAGTACAATTATTGAACGTCCGGATTCTAAAAGGGCAGTTACGCTCGAGATTCGGCCACACAAATTTCTAGATCGTGCAATTTTTATAAAAAAATGAAATTGTTCAAATTAAATTTTAAGTTGTACTACAACGTGTAAAATGAAATTCTGCATCTTTTTTGTATTAAACATTTTTTGTCATAACAAAGGTTAATTAAATAAATGATAAAAACATAATATTCTATTATAGTCAAAATCAATAGCTTTTTTATCTTTAACTCGCGATATCTCAAGTAATTATGTACGGATTGACTTCAAAATTTTTTTTAAACATATTTTCAGATACTAATGCTCACAAGTCCATAATTTTATTTTAAAAATGCAACAATTAATTATCACTTATTTGTTAATTTGCGCAGTCCCTTCCGCGCACACGTTCACGTTTGAAGTAAAAAAGAGTCGAAGTAACTTTCGAGTTCCAGAAATATAATAACAGGTTCATAATCAGTGATGTTTAACAAAGTTTTCTACAAAATTTCACATCTAAATATTGAAAACTGTAGAAGTTATGAATAATTATTTATTTTGCACAACGCAATGTTTCGAGCGCCAACGGAACGCTACGCGAGGCATCACGCGCTGAGCGTATTAAACAAGTTCAAGCGTGATTGTCATTGTTTATAAGTAAAGATAGTTATTGCTTGTCGATCTAATAAGTAAATAAAAATAGGATAAAAAAACTCAATTTTTTTAATTGAAAAGTATAATTTTATATTTTCATTTTTTTATAAAAATCCCACGATCTGGAAATTTGTGCGGCCGAATCTCGAGCGCAAGTGCCCTTTTAGAATCCGGACGTTCAATTGGCATCGTGTATCTTAAGTGCTTCATTTAATTTATTAAATGTTTTATATAAAGTTACAAAAAATTGTTTCAGTGCAATAATAATTAAATTCTTTATAAATTAATGTATAATAATAATAATAATTTTGTTATACGCGTATTGCAATTTTTATCTGCAGTATTAAACAAAAAGAAATGTGTGTTATAATTAATGTTTTCCGTATTGCAAGATTCGATGGAGAAATTATATTGCGCTGCCTCTGACGTACAATATAGTAATTTTTGTTCCAAATTTTTTCTGCGTGTATATAGACATGTATGCTTTTCGTTAATCCATATATGGCCATATATGGTCGGTATATGATAATAATTGATATAATCTTCTAGCCATACATCCATTCAATAATTTCCCTATATGGATATCAATTATTGCCACATGGAAAAAAATTTTTGATGAGAACTAGTAGAAATGTATGAATAATACCTGAAGTTTCTAGATGGTAATGGGACAAGTAGAAATGTTATATATAACAGCTAAACAAGGTCTATTGTATTTTATTTGTTTAAAATTAACAATATTTATTATGTTAAAAGTGACAACATAAACAAATCACTTACACTCGCTAACACATATCATACGTAGCGGCGCTAGTGTTTTGTTCATTTTGACGAACCATTTATCTACGAGTAATAAAAATTTAGGTGATTTAGCTAAAAATTATTTTTGATTCAGATATATGCAAATATATTTTGTTTTCATATATTTTTTTTTTCTTATTCGCCTTTACATTTATGTATTATTCCAAAATGTTATACACAAATAATTTATTTGTCATAATCTTGTTTAAACTGTATGCTAAAGGAAGGCAAGATGTCATTTGTCCCCTTTTTTAATATACTGCATAATAATTTAAACACAATTTTTTTCTCAATGTATTCATTGCTTATTATGTATCGCGGAACTCGCCATTATAAGAGGACTGCTTTCAAAATAGTCCCCGTTAATTTAATTCGTTAATGCTGAATTCAGTTAAATAAAGTAAATGTGATTTGCGATGTACAGCGGAAAAAAATTGAATTCAATATTAATGGACCGTGTTACAAAATGAGGATGAAGTTTATTTACACATCACAATTAGCATACGTTTAAAGAAATAAGCAAGTTAACTGTATTGCTTTTAACATTAACGTAAAGGTATTAACGTTCAAAGGGTCGAATATGTGGGTGAAAAGCAACATTTATTTGTGACTTAAAGCGAGTAACTTGAAAATCGCATCGTTGGCTCTTCAACTTTTTTCCTCCCGCGAAACGTAAGAAGATTAATTAGACTTGAACAAAATTCGACATAATATTTTGACCCATTATATAAATCTCTCAAATTAATTAAACATAAACATCTACACGTATGATAATAATAATATTGATAATAATAATAATGATAATAATGATAATAATGATAATAATGATAATAATGATAATAATGATAATAATGATAATAATGATAATAATAATGATAATAATGATAATAATAATAATAATGATAATAATAATAATAATGATAATAATGATAATAATGATTATAATGATAATAATGATAATGATAATGATAATGATAATGATAATGATAATGATAATGATAATGATAAACTAATTGCAACGATTTAATTTACTTTCCACTCAATGTGCATTAAATGCACTTGCTATCGCAGCATTTCATAATATATTACATAAATTGTACGAAACAATTTGTAATGCCATGTTCGCGCCCGCTTATTATTATTTCATTGTCTACACTTCGTTACATTTTCATTTTTACCGGTCCGCTTTATAACTTATCCGTCGATCCGTAATTGAACTTTTCTATGCAAAATTGCTCGTCGGTGGAACAAGCGTCGCAGTTTTTAGTAAAGTAAGATAATAATAATAATGATCGGGTAATAAAATTGCAATCAACGTAGCCGTATAATTGTGAATAAAAGAAGCTAGCAGTCATATTAACGTAGAGTAGCGGAACAATGGCAAACGCAGTTTGTTTCAATCGCTTATTCACAGAGCACCATAATAACATTGAAAGCAAAAAAAACGAAATCCTGGTACAAACAGAACCGGAAGTGCCACAATGGTGATGTGGCCTCGGAGAGGAAAGAGCAACAATAAACTGACTTTCGATTTTTCCAATCGAAACCATAACCAAACTAATCAGGCCTTCATTAATACTGACCTTGGAACCTGATAAAAACCCGATTAGATTACCTTTATATTGACTCGAATATGATAAAATGTGAACTAACGATAACGATAACAAACCGCGTGGGGAGATTAGTTTGGATATTATCTGGAAGCACTCTGGCAAAACCGTCTAGGTGTGTGTTATCTGGAAATGATCTGGAGAACGCGTGGAAGTATGTGCTATAGGAAGGTTTTCCAAAATATATATCCAGACGAACTGTGATTTCAAAATTACTTGGATATTTTTTTATTTGAAAACAAAATCCCGCGTGGATTTGTGACAGTTGAATGACAGCTGGAAATTAGCTGGATACAAAGCTGAATAAACTATGGATTTATCGCGTTGCCGGACTTTTTAAGCGGTCATTAAAAGCTAGTCAATCTAAATCGACTGTTTTAAAAATAATTTGGCCCACCTCTTCTCTTGTTCCCTCCTACCCTAATAAAATGACCTCCCACATAAGATTCATGAGACACTGCACTTGCAAGCAGCCCATTATCAGCGCCATCTGTTGGAGTACGAAACGATTCAGCCATATCCAGCCGATTTCCTGACCCAGCACTTATTTCCAGATACTCTCCTGATCCCTTCCAAACAACATCTAGACGTTTTTCCTGGATTGCTTGATAATAAAATAATTATGTAGACTATACTTTTAATTAGGATTACTATGTTGTCTAATTCAAGGTTCTACGTTTATAATTATTTCAACTACGACAATTCTTTTCCGAGGAAATTCAAGGTGCACATATAATTTCGAATAAAGTAAGGGCCTTACTATCAAGATTACCTCTGGCTTCCTGCACACAACTATATTAATAGAAAATGTTAAATTGTCTTTTCCTGCGACTAAAACTTGGAAACTAGTTTGAAGCTTTAGCGAGTACCCATATTTAAACAGGAAAATTACATCGATGATACACAACTTCAAGTACCTAATAATAGTATAGCGCAGTGTAACAGATCCGCGCTATTAACCAGAGAATGAAGATTCAATTCCTAATAACTTAATAGTCCAATAATTATCTCATTCATTCCTGATTTCTCATTCAAAACTCACTATGACTAATTACTGATTTCTATTCGGAATTCTAATAAGTCTAGTTAAAGCGCCTGTGTCGAGAAAAACAGCTGATAATCGGAAGATGGAACAATTTTCTTTCCTTCTTTTGAAATAGAAGACCTCTTTTAACCGCACTATTGTAATGCAACGCAAAGTGTTACTAAAAATAATTGTAATTACTGTTTGCAGCATAAAAAAATAACAAGCATTCGTTTTGCGGAGAGTTCCGCCCGAACAAGAATAGACTGGGCGTATAAACATTTTTCCCCTAACTAAATGAAAAAAAATTAAGTTGGTTTATAGAGGCACAAAGCGTGCGCAATTACGCGCGCCATCTTCAGTGCGAAGTCTTTGACGGGCAACCGATTGTGAAGATTCCAGTGGCATCACCCTCTATTATGGGATGGCGCGGCACCGCAGCAACGGCCGCGCGTCAGTTAAAGCCGCCAAACGGAGTCGCCAGAGAGAAAGAGAGCGAGAGAGAGAGAGAGAGAGAAGGAGAGAGGAAGAGAGGGCGACCCCGAGACAAGACACTCTCGAGGCAGCCGCCGCAAGACTTGCTGAGAGCAAACGAGAATCTCTTTGGTTCGACTGCCGGGCTAGTTCAACTTCTCGGATATCTCCAGCACTGTCTATGATGCGCCACTTACTTCTCGTTTCCCTGGAGTGAACTACTTACGCCAACACAAGGGGGTGCAAATACCGAAGGGAAACCGGAACTGCTAGAAATGAACACTCTTGAATGAAATTCCAAATTAACAACCGTCCTTTATAAATGCCAGCAACCCTCTCTTTCTTTCGACAACTTTTCCTCACACTCGGAGAAAAATTTAGTGCAGTCAACTAAAAATACTGTAGTTTTTTTTCGGCAAATGAAGTATAGCTCAGTTAATACATCTAATAAGAAGAGTTACACTCGAACCTCTCATAATTCGACACTCTCATAAATCACAACTTCTGTTAATTCTACAAAATGACCCCCTATAACTCCACAGACGTGACTTCCGTTAATGCACTAAAAATTCAGTCACGCTTAACCCGAAACTGTCTCAGCCAACCAGCGTGAAGATTGGATGCCATGTTTGATTTCGAATTATGGAAGGTTCGAGGGTACATCAATTTTTGAAGAACAGGAAGTTTTGTGGCAACATTTTTCTTTAACTTTTTAAAGCTTTATTGTATGACGAACTATGAAACACTTCCATAAATTTCTACTTGATAACGAATAATATTTACATATTTAAGATTATGCTTTAAAATAAAGAACTTATTTGATTTCCTCACACACTTAACAGGTAAGCGCAGAAAACTGTAAGCCAAATAAAGCAAAAAAAAAAAAAATTACAAAAAAAAAAAGGAGAAATGTAAAATGTTAAATCGAAAAGTTGATAAAACCGTTCTCGTCGCGACAGTCTGCTCGTTTAAAATCAATCCTCTCCCAAGTTAAAAGGCTGACAACAATTAAGCTCGAATGAAGGCGGAAACAAAGCAGGGATTACAATTACTGCGAGCAATTTTTGCGCGCGCGCGGGCGTGTGTAAAGTGCGGAAAGGCGCGAGGCAAAGCAGCGCGCCGAGTGGTTTCCTCCGTTTAATGCCGGCTACGTTACGTAACGCGCCTAAGAAAAGAAGGAAAATGTTAATTCCCGGGACCGGAAGTTGGCGAAAGAACTCCGGCGTCTTCGAACGTGCACTCGACGAGCGCAAACTGTTGAATATTCGACGGCGTGCGCTTGACAACACGCGGCCTCTCTCTCGTCGTGGAGAAATGTTGACGGATCCCCCCGCCACGCCTCCCCCGGAAAATGGTGCGTCCCCAAAGACATTCCTCCCGGCCGTTCTCTGCGCACTTTGCGCGCTCCCGCGCAAATCCTTTGAGTGCGCCAGCACCCCGTCACGGCCGAGATATTTCGAAGGGACACAGGATCGGGCATTTTAATGAGTGCATTTGCCGGCGAGTCCGCGAAAATGAATGTGCAAATGCTATGCTTGTCGCGCGAACAAGAAAAAAAAATGAACAACTGTTTGGCTTGTCAAGTGCTCCTCCGACTTGCCGTTACTTCATTTTTAACAATCCCCAGGTTAACGTATCCAACATTTCGCGCAAATTATTTCGCATAGTAATCATTTTCCCATCTGGCCGCGGTAAAATGCCATTGAATTAATTTTTAGTTGAACTATTATTCCAATTACTTCAACACTAAGAAAAAAATTCTAATAAAAATTACTATACCTTCTGACGTTGAAGGGATATCGTCTATGATGTTGATATAATTATTATACCAACATAATAAAAATTTTTATATGACCCTGTAAAGTTGCCATATCATACATAAAATTTTACTGCAATGGTATGGTAAAATAGCTAAAACTATAGACAATATCCTTCCAATTCCAGAAGGTATGGTAATTTTTAAATACAACTTTTTTCTCAGTGAACTTATAGTAAGCGAAAATGAATAATTGCACTTCTACATGCTAAATAATTTTATTTCTCTCTTATTAAGAAGAAAGAAAAACAAAGTAACATTATCAGAACTAAAATATTATCATAATTGAATGCAAATAGAAAAAAACAAGAAATCATCAATAGCTATTTGTTAATCCCCGTTGAGTGCAACTGATTTGATTGATCTTTTCAATGCAGGTTTCATTTTTATCTTTTAATTTTTTTATTAGGCGTAAAATATTACTGGCTGATTGTAAAAGCATTAGGGCCATGTATTGTTGAATTGTGACTTCTGTTCAAATTCAACAAAAACGCCGAGAGAAAAATAAATAGATAGTATAATCCGTTAAATGTACAGAGTATTTAACTTTTCAGAATATTGTTACAGGCGATATTTGAGTTTTTAACATTTTTCCAAATACACGTCAATATTTCAATAAAAATTATTTTTGTTTCCTAAAGCAAAAATACACCAGGTTAAAATTGTTAAAAACGTTCGCATTAAAATTAGGGATTTATTTAAAAATTTAACATCTATCTATAACATAGTTTTACACTGAGAGAAAAAAATATCAATGTTTAATGAAAACTTTACTAGTTTGGCATTATACTTACAGAACATCATTATATGGCAAACTAAATTATGACAATTTATTAAATCGGTTAATTAAAAATATAGTAATTCTATGTACTTTTGTACAATTGAACAATCTGTTTATTACATTTTAGTAAACTATTTAATGACTGGTTTGTGAACGACATAGGCAATAGGTTGGCAACGCTGATGAATAGCAACATCAAACGGACAAAACATAAAATAAAGTGTTTCTCAAAGATTAAAATCCAGTTTATTAAAATTTGTAACCCCTGGTTTCTTAATTTTTAATATTCTTTTCTCCCCGTGTAGCAATTCAACAATCAGAACAGAGTTTATGGCATGATCTCTAAGTGAGCTGAACTATAGTTGATTCTGAAACCAATTTCATTTATATAGTTACGATAACCGAAAATCTCTGACTGCATTAGATCAAATCTAACTTTCTCCAGGAATTCATAACTAAGCCCTTACACTGAAAAAAATAATACGCTTATTATAAGAGGACAGTCTTGTTATGTAATTGTGCTTAATTTAAAACTATTTATCATATCGTCAACACGATTTCCTTTAAGCATAATAATATTATTCATTGGGGTTCTACTTAATTCTTTGAGGTAAACCTTTTTTATTTTTCGTTCTAGTTTGTTGATCCCTTCCGAATAATAGGATTTGTCCAAATCTGAAAAATATCCATTCGTTTCTGCAATCCCCTCCTCGTTTGAATAAAATCTTTTTCCCGTCAGCCATTTCTTCTAATTGGGGAACAAATAGTAGTAGTCCGAGGGAGCCAAGTCTGGAGAATAGGGGGGATGTGAAACGAGTTGGAATCCTATTTCCATTAATTTTGCGACCACAACTGCTGAGTTGTGAGCCTGTGCGTTGTCGTGATGGAAAAGGACTTTTTTTTGGACCAATCGCCGACGTTTTTCTTGCAGATCAGTTTTCAAACGGTCCAATAACGATGAATTATATGCATTTGTAATAGTTTTACCCTTTTCCAAATAGTCGATGGGGATTATTCCTTGCAAAGCCCAAAAGACAATCGCCATAATCTTTACGGCTGAAGGAGCGGTCTTCGCCTTTTTTGGTACAGATTCCCCCTTGGTAACCCATTGTTTAGATTGTTCATTGGTTTCGGGAGTATAGTGATGTATCCATGTTTCATCTACAGTGACGAAACGACGCTTAAAGTCCTGCGGATTCTTCTGGAATAACTGCAAAACCATTCTTGCAATACGATTTCGTTTTTGGTTAAGCATGAGCAATCGCGGCCCCCCATTCTGCGGATAACTTTCTCATGTGCAAATGTTTATGAAAAATATGTGTCCATATGGCCACTCCGAAAATTTTGAAACCACTTATAAAATATTCTAATTAAAAGTACAGAGTCACCATAATGTTTATCAAACTTCTCTTTAGTCTCCTGCGGCGTTTTGCCTTTTAGCAGTAATGTTTAATGTTTAATCATCACACGAAATTCGATTTCGTACATTTTTTGAAAATCACTCGACTTCCTTGATTCAAACTAATGCCAAACACAAATAGACCAGTATGGCTGAAACTTGGTGTGCGTTCTTCCAAGAGATGCTACTAGCTAAACATAACCTCGATACGCGTCAATAGTGCCATCTCTCGGACTTTGCACGGACTTTTCAAACGACCCTCGTATATGCGTTTAATAATTTCTTTACATCACAATCAATTGTTGCCATATGTCGATCATACATGTCCATATATGGATCAAGGAAAAACATGTATGTCCATATATGATTTTTGTATTTCCTTACATGAAATTGTTAAAACATATACTAGCATATATGGACCATATATGTTTCATTTTTACTCAATTCACCTAATCGTTTTATCTACTCTTTCAAAATTATCCATCTTAAACTTTAACAAATTTCAATCCCTCGTCAAGATGTACGCTTAGATGATGCTAATATTTTAAACTGCACCGAGACTTTTAATAATTCTTTTTATCCGAAATAGCAAAGGGAAGATTTTCCGAGTTTGCAGTATAAATGACTTACAGAGAAATTAACAAGATTATTGTAAGGATTCGCTAATTGACAGTTGCCAGATGCAATTGTATATGCATGGTCTGTCAAAGGGCAGCACCGACTGTTGGCGTGGCGTGGCGTGGCGTGGCATTGCGCGCGCGTATCTAGTAGCGGGTCGCAGACCGATCATTTGCATGTGGGAATGATTTGTGTATTAACTGAGAACATAGGAAGCGCACAGGGGATTCATGCCTCGTTTGAAGCCATTGCGTCCGGTGAAAATCGAGTTATCACAAATACCAACCAACTTGGCAACAAAGGTGTCTCCCGTGAAAAGCCTTTTACTTCCATCTGACTTTCAAATAAGTCCTCGCTCTTATCCGTTTTTCATGCCCAAACAATCAATAAGAAAACAAACGGAATGCGCGAATGTTCATTACGGTTTGCTTGCTCCTCGATCCATTTGCAACATTAATGCCAGTTCTCCCCCTTAATTGCACAATATCCCGACAAATTATAATTTATAAATTAGAATAATCAATGCAATTTACGCTTTGTACATTCGAATTGAATCAATTGAGTACTTATTGTAATGATTTCGAATGGGAAATCAATCCAGATGGCCCAAAGTTGGACCTTTGTTGGTGTTTAAAGTTGGTGAAAACAGATGCACTGAGAGAAATTTCTTTAGAAAAATCGCTGTGGTTTCTCGCCTGAAAATTTCGGGATTTTCGCGAAAACAAAGGGACATTGTTTTGTGTTTGTATGTTTGCCATGAAATAAAATACAGTTGCTCTTTTAGAAACTTAGATTTCAAAAAAATAAAGTTACGGAGTTATTCCCTCGGTATTCGCATGATAATTCAGTTAAATTTTTGTTGTCGTTACTATTATATTAGAACCAAGCCGCGCGGAAATAAAACGTCTGGACAGAATCTGAAGTATGTCTGGACATAATTTGAATGCTGGGTCAGGTGTATATATCCAAAACGAATTTCGTCTGGACATCTTCTGGGTGGTACTGTCCAGACGCAGCAGATATCCAAATGAAATGACTAGAAACTGCCCAAGTAGGAATTTCCAACAGTGTAACAGTACTGACTAACGGCTGGGTACTGTTTCAGTACTGAAATACGATAATCATATTTCAGTACTGTTTAAGTATTTTGCCAGTACTGCTTGACAAACCATTCAGTACCAAATTTATGTAACTTACAGTACTGAATTCCAGTACTGCGCCAGTAATGAAACATTACTGATTTTATATTAAAATTAGCAGTAATGCAGTACCAATTTCCAGTACAGATTCAGTACATTTTCACTACCGTTTAAATGATAATACAGTACCAAATTTATGTAATTTACAATACTGAATTCCAGTATCTGTAATACAATATTTATGTTTTCGTTCTAAAAGTGGTAATTCTGCAAACTGTACAACGAAAATTTTCTTGCTAAAATGAATATAATTTCTAATAAAAGCATGAATACTCAGTTTATATACAATAAATGAAGATTTTGATATTAAGAAAAATATAGTTTCATATTAAACATTTTAAGATTTCGCTAACCACACTGCTATTTATTATTAGGTTTTGAAAGTACGCTTACATTCAAAAAACTGATGTTTGATGTCTATTTACATTAAATAGAATCTATTTATATTAAATAAAATATTCTTACACTGACTTTTTATAGACATTAAATAGAAAATCTATTAAACATAAGATTTTGTTATTATTAAATAGACAGTGTTAGAATCGTAACGTTTCGATATCGGAGGCGAGCGATAAGATTTAAGCATAACAAAAGTAATACGAATCAAATTTAAAATGATATGCTTATGTAGCATCAGGGCTTCGTAGAAAAACCCTTAAAAGTTTCAAATTTGAAGGCAATTAAGTAAGTAATATTACATTAAAGAAATTAAGAAAGATTACAATTATTACACGGAGAGAAAAGATTAATAAAAATTACTGACATTGTTGGTAAACTGGTCATATACTTGCAAGAACTGAAAAATTACTATCCTAAGTTAGTAAAAAGTGTCAGCTTTCTAAGAATCATTTCCAACAAATTGATATGTTTTACTAACTTAAGATAGTAATTTTTCAA
>JABFPN010004224.1:0-15721 GCA_022817305.1 Leptoteleia sp. ZL-2020
GACTCGCGATTGTATCAACAACCTCATCAGGCTCATCCCCAAAGTCGCTTCGTCTGTCGCTCCTCGGCGCTGTGTATGCGCAACCCGTCTTTCCCCCCTTTCCCTTTCCCTTATCCCCGTCCCCTTTCCCCTCCACGTCTCCCCTTCGAGCCGCCTCGAATTCAACGTGTAAGCCCCGGGGGCGAACCACGCTGCTGGGATTATTAACTATCAAGGTCTTGTAACTCAATACAAAATTTCTGCGACCCTTCCCGGGGATGTTCTGCCGTTAGATAAAGACCGCCGCTTGCGTGCACCTAATGTTCGCTCTGTTGGCCGTTTAATCCTCGGGATTATGTATTTGCTTCTTTCTGTTATTAAATACTACTTCCAACTAATGAATAGTTAGGCTCCGCTAGATTTTCATGTTGATAGTGGTCGCGGCACTCGTGTCCCGATGAATAAACAAACGGCGGTGAAAAGACAAGTGTGTCTCGAAAAGGGTCCTTTTAAATAGGGTTGTTCTAGTATTTTTTTGTAGTGACAGATTTTGAAATTCACCGGATGTTTTTTGGATGTTGACGAAACACTTACATTGTTTACACGATTGTGAATCATTTCTGATTTCAGTTTTGTTAATTTCAAATGTAGTGAAAAGTTACCACAAAAATTGTTGGACACAGAGAAACTGATATAAAAATTTTATTGTTTTATAGAGGAAATGAATTGCATAGGCGCTAAAACTTATAAATCATTGTTGGAAAGCAGTACAATTTTGTACTTCTTTGATCAAATATAAATGTTACTATAAGTTTACTAATCTCAATTTTAACCTTTCGCATTCTTGCTTTACTTAATAGAGACATAAAATCATTTTGTAAATTTTTATTACTCAGCAAGCATCCAGGTATTGGTAAATTTTCTACAATTTTTACTGTACTGGACCCTAATAAAATGTACAAATCTTATACTCTTTGGTTAAAAAGTTGAAATGGTTACCAAATTTATTACATTATTTTTCTCCGAGTAACCCTTAAACTCTTAAAATCAGTTAAATGGAAATGTATTCGGACAATTTTGAACAAATTTCACATTTTCATTTCGTCCGTTTCACTGTAATGAAATTCTTTCGACGTACAACTTAAAAAGGTGGGTTGTTTCGAAATTTGCAAATTCGTTACAGAAATTTAATACGCTCCACTTGGAAGAATGTTAATTCGGAATTAAATGAATGAGTCGAGAGAAGATCTTGAGCCTAAAACTCGTCCGACGTAGTTACCCTGAAAATGTAAAGGGACGGGTAAATTTCGTATGAACTCGCAATGGTCTATTAGTTATATTAGGTTTTGGCAGATAAGGGGGATTTCGCCAGGAAGATGCCTTGAATTATCGCGGACTTTGTAGACGGCGGAGTGCGTCGGCGAGAGGTTCGCTTCCCTCTATTTTTTGGTTTTGTTTTGCAAGCGTCGACGCGCAATCTGACGGCCGCGCCGAGTTGATTTCCTTTATACGCCGGATCGCAATAAACTTTACGATAAGAGTCGTAAACGGATGAAATGTCACGGAAAAAGGTACGCGTAAGACGAGTTATCTATGTGACAATCGACTGGATAATGCGCACCGTTACGTCCCACGGCTGACGTAGTCGCGCAGTTGTGTTTTGTGAGTTTTGTCACCGAGTTATGTCGGAGGGTGTAATTCCCTGACGATGTAGAGACGAGCTTTCGGTATTTTGACTCGTTGCTTTTTACGTCCGAGTGTTTTCCCCCTGAAATTCATGAATCATTTTGCCAAGCATTTATGGACCGCTTGATAGACTGACAACTCGCGCTGTTCCGCGTCACGAAAACGCACCGCGACCAATTCTCATTGGCCTTTACAGATATTTAACTTTCAACAGCTGTAGCGAAATAACCGACCTAAGGGTACGTCAAAACATCTGAAAGCGGACTTGACTGAAACTAACCAAGCTTACATAAATCCGATCAGATTGAATTAGACCCGCTAATACGTGACTGAATTTGATTAGTGTTTATTAAACCTGATCGAGCCTGACCATGCTATATCAGTCCCTATCGGATCAAACTAAGCTCGATCAAAGTAATTAAAATTAACTGGATAAAACATAAATTAACTCGATCGGACGTAATTATGGCAGAATTTATCTCGGCCGAGTGTTAAAGCTGTAAATATTATTCGGCCGGGGTGAATTAGCAATCGCTAATCATACGTTTATGGACATTGAAAAAGTGCGAAACAAGAATTAATTAACGTGCGCTTTTCTTGGCGCGTTTCAGCCGCGAGTATCACTTATTTATAATCGCATTGATTCTTATTTTTCCCGAATGATAATATCGAATAATTATCGACGTGATTAATCAGTCTTCGGTTTTAAAAACCACTCGCTTGAGTGTTGTACGCGGTTTGTAAATAAATTTTGCAATAATCTCTGGTAACCAGTGGGACTGGTATACTCGAGTGTATTATTCAAGTACAGTCGATGTTCCCTGATTAAACATTGAAGTAGTAAGAAATGTGCTGCAATATCTTACGCCGAGCGCAATCTTGAGACAGACTATTTTGATTTGATTAAAACGTTCGCACATATCTGTAAATGGATAACAAAAGTTTAAAGGTCATTCTATGAAACTTTAGATTTCGTTGCACTTATCAGTTTTCAAGATCAGCAATAAACTTAGTCTCGAGTTTCCGTCCTTGAATCGACATTTATAAAAATTATAATTTAAGTGATTCAGAGTCTTTGTTCTTAGATTGAAAAGTAAAAGTAAATTCATTTATAAGTTTTTTATATATAGACTATCTACTCGTGCGGAAAAAAAACAGCTGGATGGCAGCTGGTTATCGACTGGATGTCGACTAGATGACAGCAGGATGAGGGCTAGATCTCAATGACAATAACAAGAACTATAATTTTTTATAGAATTTTCTCCGTATTTATGTTTACCATAACCAATATCAAAGCGTCATTTGCTTAAATTCTCGTCAAATCTGTGCTGCTCAGTTTTTATTATGTTCTTAATAAATTTACTTGTCACACGAAAAAAGAACATAATAATTATTATTATGCAGAGCTCTGTCGCCTAGCTCACGCTCGGCTGCACGAAAAAAAGAGGAGCCGCAAAATTAAATGTATTACATCCTGCCATTAGCGAGGCAACTCGGTAAATTCAGTAATAATAGCCTGGAATTTCCCGCGCGCGTAATATGATCGATTACCGTTCGTTTCGTACTTCAATCAGCACTGGTAGTTAGCCGAGCTTCGCCTTAACTAGCTCATAATTTTGACATGAAATTACTTCGGCATTATTTTGCCGGAGCGCGAACAAGTATCTCATTAAAGTTGCGATATTTGCTCGGGACCGTAAATCAATCGGCGATGGAGAACCGATCGGAGTCGCGCTTTAATCGGCGAGCCGTCGCCGGTGCCGTTTCCCTCGCTTTCCGCGACCCTCCTTGCGCCGCATTAATCTGATTATCCTACCGTCTCTTCCATCTTTCTCCGCGCCCGCCGTGCCCCCACATTTGCATCGAGCCCGAGTTCGTCGAGCGCGCCTCATTGAGAGTTAACATAACTGCAACAATTATTAGCAAATTGCTATAACCCGACTGCGTGCGCGTACCCATGGGAAAGTACACAAGCGCGCATCGCGAAGCGCGACTCGAGCGGGCAGGAAATTTAAATGTAAAAGCGATCCGATAATTATTATATGTAAAGTCGCCCGCGTGGAAAATTGTTGCTGGATGACAGCTGGGGATCAGCTGGATATTCGACTGGACATGAGTCGTATGAAAGCTGAATAACGGCTGGATGTATAAAGCCTTTTGAAATGGCTCATAAAGAAAAGGAAGCTGAATCGTCCAGTCCTTACAAGTGCATCAATCTGATTCGATTCCAAAAATTTAATCAGTCCACATTCTTAAATAAATATACTTTGAAACAAATAGATTCTATCATTTAAATACGAGCCTGATAAATATTTATTTGATTTAAATAAAAACCTATTATTGAATATATTTATTTGATTTTAATAAATGTTATATTAGTTTCTAATGTGTATGTTTATTTATTTTCAATAAATTTTTCACTCGTTTCTATACATATCTTTATTTAGATTTAATAAAATAAAATATTTAAATATTTTATAAATAAAAGTAAACGATTATTTTGTTTTATTTTACAGGTCATGTCACGTAAGCAGACGCCATCCATACTACACCACCATCCATCCATACTGTCCAGAGGTAAGTCTTGTATACCAAGTTTATTAATTTCTTGAATTTAAATAAATGGCCATTATTTGAAACAAACAATTTCACTTTATTTCAAGTAAATTTTTTCTTTGCTTCGACTAATTTTTTTTCAAATAAGCCCATTTATTTAAAATTAATACATTTTTTCTCTGCGTGTATTGAAGTGCCGGAATACTGACTGGTCTGCTGTCGGCGTACTGTCTATTCGAATTGAGTTGTACGGGAAAAGCGTACCGGCCTTTACGCGACCGCGCGATCGCACTCGGATGAACTTCTTTGCCACTTAACACGCGGGCTTTTCCGCTCGGTCCGCGCGCTCGTACGTTACGAACGCCGCGTGATGAATAGACGTTATTACGATGCCATCTATAAAGGCCGGCCGTAGGTATTTTAATTGTAACGGTCAGTCGCGATTTATGGCTTGTTATTACGGTGAATAATATAGCGGGCTTTCAATACCGTTTCATTGAGGTCGATGTTTGATCACTTAAGACACTCGACGCAATAAGCGCTTGTTATGGTCGCGGTTATGTTGCCAATTTTCACGTCTGGCCTACGGACGTTGTAATTAATTTCGTTTAGGTGTTGCGCTCCATTTTTGATTACACCAATTCGAGCGATGCGGCGGTAATGCACTGGCGAATATACACCATGCCACGCAGGCCCGTAGCATATCCACACTCGAGTATCATGCGCTGAGAAAAAGGATGTGATTTCAAATTACCATACCTTCTGGCGTTGGAGGGATATTGTCCACAGTGCTTACTATTTTACCATACCATTGCAGTAAAATTTTATATTCAGAATGATAATAATAACCATAAATCATGTGGCAACTTTACAAGATCTTATAAAAAATTTTACTATACGACATAAAAAATATTATGGTGGTATAGTAATTGTATAAACATCATAGACGATATCCCTTCAACGTCAGAAGGTATAGTAATTTTTATTACAACTTTTTTTTCCGTGTGGCTAATTGAGTTTGGTTAAATATCAGGATTTTTTTGCAATATTAAAGATCACAGCCATTTGCCATGTTTCGTTCACACATTCAAAATTTCTTATTTTCGTTTTACACTTCATTTATTTCTTGTTTAATTGTTTGTAAGCTCTCAAAGACCATGTGTATTAGTATTATTCTTGTGAAAGGAATTTGATCGCAAAGTGTCCTAAATTAGATTGCAGGCGTGAAAAATTATTTGAATCTCGAATGTTTGCACGAACTCAATACCACTCGGAGTTATAACTCGTTCAATTGAAAATCAAATTATCCCGCCTAGCAAATTACATTTGCAAAATGCAATATAATTCAGTGAGCCATTGATTTTTAAATCGCGTAACTCATTAGGCATTTAATTCGCTTGTTGGAGAAGAAGGCCGAAATGTAAGAAGAAGGAAAAGAGCGAAAATGGCGACTCAATCATGCCCATATTGAGGTTGTAATTCAATTCGAGCGCGCGCGGCTCTCTCGCCTCCGGATTCCCATTATTTATCACACTCGAAAAAGTCGATAAAAATGCAAAGTGTGTATTCGCGAATCGAGCGACCCCTCGGCGGAAGGCGCGGTGGAAGCCGACGGCGAGAACGAGAAAATAGGATGGGTAAACGAAGGCAGACGTTTTGAAAACTTAATTACCTGTGTAGGCTCTATTAATTAATTTCCCTCGATTTTTCCTGACGGCTTCGCCCGGTACCTCTTGCCAGCGACGCGTAATTCGGAGCACATTATTCTTGGCACGTCTGACGCTCAAAGCTACCCTTATATCCCTCGAGCGCGCCCTTTTCAACTCCGCCGGAGCGACGGCCCCCGCGCTCCCCGCGCCGCGCCCCTCGCTACTCCCCGCGCGCGACCCTTCGCCCCAACCCTACGCTCGGGGCCTTTTGTTTCTCATTTACTTTTTATCTCGACGGCGCCACCGACTCGCTCTTTGTCTCGGTTCCGCCGCCTCGCCCCCCGTGCCTCGCTATCGCCCACTTTGCCGGCGCAAGCTTTTGCGAGCACTTGTCCCTGAAATTTTGCGCCAGCGACTCCTCTTCGCGGTTCAAGAGCAAATAAGTTGTTGCGTGCGTGAAAAAGGACGAGCTTTCCACACAGAAAAACTAGACTAATGGCTTTCAAAAGGAGCCCTCTAATGAGATTTTTACGCGCTTACATCACACTCGGAGCGTTAAGATAGCGTGCACAGTTTTTATTTCTTCATTTCCCCCCTCCCTCTCTTTATGAATTAATTCAATTTGCATATAATTAAGTGGATTATTGTGTCCGCGACTTTATCATACCTCTCTGGCGTTTCGGATTCGCAAGGACGCTTTTTCGCGGCTGGCCGTTACGCGAGCTTAAAAGCTGCGTTATTGTAGTCGTCGACAAATGGGCGACGCGGATCGAACTGCAATTTATAGATGCCTCGCACGGATTACAGTTCGAGTCTAATCAGAGCCGAGTTTCAGATTTGAATTTTGATCCGATATGACCTGATTCGATTCGAGAATAAATCAATGCAAGTTGAAACTTAATAGTCATCAGTATTGCAGTGCTTCGGCGTGATTAAGCGGCGTTGCGCGTGGTCACTGGATGGATGCTTGACGGATACTAGATATTTGCTTCGATTTCATCCAATCCAGTTAAAGTTTAACTCCCAATGTCGAGCGAGCAGTAATTTTCTATACGAAAATGTATCGGTTGGGGTACTAATCCTAATAAAGATACGATTCAATCGAATAAGATTCGACTTGCCAGGGAAAATATTTCGATGCGCTCTTAAAGCCAGTTTCTCGTGGCGGATTAGGAACGGAGGAGGATTTTTATTTCAAAACGAGTGTCTGATAATATTAGTTGAAATGGTACACGCTTACAATGATAAAGAAGTAATTTCTGTTGATCTAACTCATAATATATTGACGATACCATGCGCAAACTTTTGTTTTCCAACGAGTATCAGACAGCACTTGTCCCCGTATACAAATACGAGTGCACAACGCTGCGGTGGTATAAAAAGGAGAACTTCACCTTTCCATTTTCAAAATATTAATCGTTGATTAAGTTGGATAAAGTTTCACAATAATGCGAGCCGATTCGCAATTCACTTCCAACTCATCGCTTTATTTCCACCCCGACGACCCTTATTCCGTTAAAATCCTGGGAGATTTCGGGGATATCAGAGAATATCACGAGATTGCGCGAAATTCCGTCTCGCTGCCTCTTTCGCCAGCAATGTCGTATCTTTTCATCTGGCGCGGAGTTTTTTCAGGCCGTCCCCCCCTCCGTTTCCCCCCCTTTTGCGAGTCGACATTCCTTATCGCTCTCGCTCCTTTGTAAAACAGCAATAACAGAGACAGAGGTCGGCCCTTTTTCTTGTATTATGGATCCCAAGACTCTCGCGGGAATCGATGAGGAGCTATCCCAGCGGAACGATGCTCGCCTCGTTACCTCCGTTATAGTTGAAGGGGAGAATCGACTTACATGGATTTCGAAGGACTCCGGCGCTTTCTTTTTTATGTCCATTCGTCACGCGATTCCTTGAACCGCGACGACGACAACCGACGGGACGAAATAAGGAAGAGCTTCACAGCTGGCTTGCCACGTAATTAAATTGATGGCGAGCGATCGTGGCTCTTTGATACGTCGATACAACCGGGGAGTGAATTTCATCGTTCGTCGAATTACTCGAACGTCGATAAATGAATGAACCAAGATTGACAATAAATTGTCGAGCGTATTGCCAGCCAATCTCACAAAATGTTATCGACTGGTAACATTGTGCTCCAGTTTTTCATTCAAACCTTTTGTTGATGTTAAATCTCCACCGACCGATTCTTATTAACGGTTTTGTTTTCCTCCTCGCTCGCTTTTAATGTGACATATTTTTGAATTACATTTCAACAAGCTTCAACTCCACCCCGGATATTACGCAAGAGAATTTTTCAAATTAAACGATATATAGGGAGTCTTTATTCCGAGAAAATCATAAAACTTAATGGCGATAGAATTTAATAATTTAATCGTACGCATTATTGGATTTAATTTATGACGGTTGTTAAATTAAACTTTGCCATTTTTCCATATTTTTATTAGTTTTCGTAGAGGAAGAATGGATTGAAGTTAATTTCGTCTGTGTTATTATAACTTATTGGTGTAAAGAATTTAATTTCGCGAAACAAAGATAATAATTTTGGTGTATATTTTTCACAAGGCTTTTATTTCATTTCAATACACGACATTTCGATTACAAAGGATCTTCTTCTGTTCAAATAATTGAATGAATTTTGATTTCAAATTCCGTATATAAATAATTTAATAAGTAAGTAAATAAGTATTAAAAGTCTTAATACATTATAAAATTTCGGTGAGAATTCACCGTCTTATAATCATTTTGTCAAAATCAATTATATATTTATTATTTATTATTTATTTATTAAATTATTTATATGTACAATGTGAAATATTTGTAAAGGAGTTTTATTTTTTATCTGCGTCGTTCTTCCTGCAATTTAACGCTTATTATTAGAAGGTAACGTATGGAATTGCAATAGAAGTATAGAAGTACTTAAAAGACGTGTGATAATTAATTCGAAATTAGGTAGGATGTACGAGCTACAAAATGTTCACTCATATTCCACGTGTGAATTCTTGCGGAATGATTGATGTATACTCGACGACGTCGAAAATTGCATTTTGACGCAACAACCGTACACAACTCCCCTCTGTCAAATACCTCGATGTGATTTCGAAAATCAGTTGGCCGCGTCGAAATGCGTGACGAATGGCTTAAATCAAGCAAGATAGTGTTACCCTCGGCACGGGTCAAATTATGTGGTTGCTGTACATTATCGGTGGTGTCAAATAAATTATCAATTATTAGTTTTAGGTTTACCTCATTTATTAAGAAATTTCTATTCTTGCTTTTCAATTATCTTTTATCAAATAATATTCTACGTGAAATTAATAGAATATCCATTTTCGAGAAATCAATAATATAAGAAACGAATATAGTTGTATCGAATTTTTGTTCAATTGTCCTTTTTCATACAAAATATTTAGTGTGTTGAGAAATCGTTTGAAATTAAACCACTTTTGAAATCTAAACTGATATTTTAAACCGAATTAGAGCGCAATCTGCTACTTCTAATAACTCCATAATCGTGGGTAATCAAATTTAATTAATGACGGGCTTAAAATTTTCATTCTACTAATAATTATTTTATCTATCTGAAATCGATTAATTAATACTAAAACATCTTTCATTAAGTCTCGCTGCATGTAATCTGAACATTTCAATATTATTAAATTAGTATTTAATGTATGCATGTATCAGAGATGAAAGTGATCGTATGATTACAGCCAATATAATTTTATATATTATCAGCAACGTTGAAAATTGTCTGAAAATATATTTTTGCTTTAAATTTAGTTGCGGCTTGAATTCTTCAAATAAATAACAGAATCATAAAATAATATTATAGCGTAGCTTGACTCAACATTTGAATTAATTTTTCAACCCTCTTAAAGTTGTTGATTTTATTTTTAACTTATTTATCCGACGCATAAAAGGATGGAGAACCTCCTAACCCCTATTCTTATAACTCCATTTCGAACGAATGCAACTTCAAAGTGTGCAATTTTAAGGGTAAAACAAAGTTTGTTATTGCATTATTGCATGGAATTAACCGAAGCAACTTTTAAACGGGAAGTATTGAAAATTAATAGCTCCACTATCTGAAAATAGCTATCGGCATTTTATAATTCCCCCGTCGCTCTTATAAATGATCGAGTAAACAACGTTAAAACTGTACAAAACGGGCCGACCACGTTTTTAACTCAATTAACATAGAGCCGGCGTTTTATTGGAGCGAAGTAGTTGGGGCAGAGTATCGTTTTGAAGTGGAGCCGGAGATGCATTTGGTGGCAAGTGCGTGCCATCGCTAATATCGGGCTCCGTAGCAAGGGCACGGTTGCCTTTGATGGTTCGACGATGGCGACAGGGCCACGTCGACGTTGTAGCAACAGAAACAGCAGCCTCGGATCGGACGGCAGCGCGGTACCGGCGGTGAATGCGGTTATGCAACCGTATAACCGCTGTATCCCTATTTCTCTCGGAGTCTGCTGAAACTTTCAGTAATTACTGTAATTACTCCAATTAACAGACTCGCTCGAGCGACCCTGTGTCTCTGACCTCCGACGCACGTATATATTCGGCCGAGCATCCCACGCGCCACTGCACCCACGCTAATGTGCAAGAGACGCGATTACGTGACTAGTGATAAGCGCGACTATTTAAAAGGATCCCTCGATGGACGATCGACTTCAACGTAAACAACTCGACTCTTCCAGCCTTTCACCCTTTCCCGCGGTATCTTCACTGAAAATGGATATCCATGTAAAAATTTATATATTCTGCATATATATGGCTTGCATATGTCCAATATACGGCTTATATATGGCCACATATATATCACATTTATGTTTCATATTTTCAGCATATATGTGGCATATATGATATATGTAAATTCTATACTTTCGTCGTGGTTTTCAAACCTTATAATGTTTATACGAGAAATTTGTTGCTTAATATACCGTGGCTGCTAGTTAAGATAATAGAAATTGAATAATAATAATAAGATTTCCAATATATTTAACTAGACTCAACTAAGTAGTTCCTAATATAAGACAAATATATCCGATGTTCACTAGGAAATCTAGTACCTGACTTACTAGTCAGTGTATTACATATATGTATTCATCTATTACACATATGGGACATTTATGTGGTGCAAATCATATATGTCGTATATATGTGACATATATGTTGATTTTTATATGGATATTTATAATGCAAATCAATTATGCGATTCTCTCGTAATCCTGTAATTTATAATGTTCAGAAAATGTCATCAAAGCATCTATTCACACATCATTTTGAATTTGTTATTTCTTAAAGAATATTTTTTTTTATTCGGCTAATAAAAGGATCGTTCAGTCTTCAAAAAAATACAAAGTTACTCTTTTTTTATTTAATTATTTATAAAATGATTTTTCTTCAATTATAAAAACTCTCCCTTTCTCTCTCTCTCTCTCTCTTTCTCGATACAAATGCAATTTATCTTTTACCATCTTAATCTATTATTACCTACTACTTACGTTAGTTAAATTAGAAGGTCGATATACAGACGCTATAGATAGTGCATCCTCGATAATGATACCCTCAAACTCTATACTATCCAGTGACTTATTAATGGTATTCGTATCACATAAGCTAATTTTGTTATTAAATTCAAATTTAATTCAAACTGCTTCTCCCGACATTTTGAAATATTCACATCTTCCTGCTTCTTCTTCGACTCGCGATAATAATGAGGAATTTAATTAAAAGACGATTAAATGAATTGAGCAACGTTTATTGAAACTTTGCAAAATTATCGCGCGAGTCAGCGATATTCCGCAATTTGTGCAATATAAAATGTACGCCGTCGCACGTTCATAAATGTCCTGTTGATGTAGCTCAGTACTGTATACGTGTTCAGGGCGAGGGAGAGGGAAACATTGAGGGGTTGCAAGGCACTGCCATTAGCACCTCCGTCGTTACTGCAGTGTACTTCAAACAAATTAAGCGCGGTCGTAATTGCGTCGTAGCTGCGACAACGTCAGAGAGTCTCTTTCGAGAGTTTCTAAGGACCCTCGATGATGTAGGTGATAAATAAGAGGAATTACGGCGAACTACGAGCGCACAGAAATATGCTCTGCATCTCAATTCAATCCGATAAAACAACGCGCACGTTTACCACTTTTTTTTTAACTGCTTCCCACTAAAAAGAATAATAAAAAATTGTTTTTTTTTACATCCTATTTTTTACAAATATAATCAATTGTTCTAGTTAATTTAAAGTCACGGTAGAAATGGATGTTTTTATTATTCAAAATAGTAAAAGGAAAAATTCATTTTAAGCTGGAAATTGGAACTGTAACTTTTTAATACTTAATTACAAGCAATAACGTAGATTCACGTAATTGTGTATTATGGATGAAAAATGTAAAAATATCAAGGTTCGTGATAGTAACGAGGCAAGGTTGTAATAAAATGTTTTTTAAGGAATAATGGGAAAAGATTAAAAACACTTAACAAGAGTTTCACTCGCTCCAAACGTCTCGTCTTAGTCTTTTGATGTTATAAAGTTTATCATATTAATAAAAAAATTATAGATTACATTTACATTTAATAACTATAAACTCATAATCATGATGCAAATCAAGGGCAAGAGACGCAGTGGTTAATGTTGTAATTAAGCAAATTTTTTGAATTCTTTATGAAGTAGATTTTCATATAAATATGTGCAATAAGAATTAGAAAGTAGGGTTAAACATTTAACTTTTATTACTGAGTATTTAATGTTATAATCAAAATCAAATTATAGGCAGGGAAACAAGTTTCGCCGAAGGTATTACATTTTAAGGCAAAACTGGCGTGTAAAGTACACGTTTGCCGGTAAACGTGATCCCAACTCGTACAATTTTATCAGAATTGAAAACATTTTTGCAACAGCGCGTATGAAGCATTTTAATAATTCGGACAACTTTCCGTTACATTATCTTACAATTATCCGCAAATGATAACTTTACGTTAGCGTTATCAAAAATTATAGTCATTTTGTGTGAAACTTGCCCTCCCCCGCCCCACCCCTTGGTGTAATGACCACTTACACAGAAAGCCTTCTTCCTTAATGAAAACATAATTTAAAGGGGAGGGAGATCGACGTCTCGAACGCAAACACGGGCATTAAAAAAGAATAACAGGACGTCGAATAAGCCCGGACCGGCTGTAAATATAAATTAGCTGCCGGTAACATATAGGAGAGTTTGGATTTCGGGTTGGTAATCCGCCAAATCCCGGTGACGTGACACTGATAGCTCAGTTGCGGAGCGATTCAAGCGCCGGAATCAGTCTTTTTGAAATCGCTGATCCCTCGGCAATGCCGGTAATATCCGCGCGCCTAATATTCCGTCGTCGTTTCCAGAACGCGCGGGGCTATATAGGCGAGCGTAGTCTGCGGGGTTTGGCGCGCGGCCCTCTTCTCATTTCAAATTCCCCGAATATCCCAGACCGAGACTGCGGCATAAGAAATCTGCGAGTCTTGCTCGTATATTTTAATCAGAAGAATCCCTGTCTCCCCGGTCCTTCCATTCTTTTTCTCTCGCCCGTTTTCCGGTTCGCCTTTGCCAGGAGGAGTCTTATAAAAAGGAAGTAAAAAGGCCCCCGGGTGGATGAAAAGAGCTGAATAACTCCGGGATAAAAGCCGAATAAATCTTTTTATTATCCCCGTCTCGTCTCGCACATACGTACGCCCTTTCTTGCTCTCCCGAATCGCCCCCCTCCCCTCTCCCCATATCCTCCCTCCTCCTCCTCCCGTGTGGGCCCCGGCGACCGTTCGCACACAGTGCTGGCGCGTTACAGGCTCCCCGCCCTGACTTCGCCTTCTCGGCTTTCGCTTTCAAAAACTCGCCCCCGGACTTCGCACTTGTCACTTTGCCGTTTCCGCGCAAGCCGCCTCGGTGCCACCGATCGAAACGCTAAAATTCCACGCGCTGCTAGTTGCATTCGTTTCATTTTCGCGGCCCTCATCCTTGGTATTAAAATGCGCCAAATGTCAGGGCTGAGCGCAATTCGAGTGAATCGATTTGCTTCGCTTGCCTAAATTAATGTTAACGGCTATTTAAATAACAAAATTTGCGAGTAATAATAAATATCGAATGAGCCGATGCGCGTGATCCAATGACGAATAATTTTACAACGCTTTTTACTTTTTCATCGTTTAACGAGTATAAATTTCCATATATGGAGAGAAGAATAAAATGTTTTGAAATGTAAAACATTGACAATTATTAATTGTAAATATGCGATTAGGTGAAATAAAGAGGACCAGTAATGTTTGTTTACGTTTGGAAGAATACAAAAAGTGGATTAGAAACAAAGCAAAACGAAATTTATCAATATTTTGTATTTTAAAAACGTTTAGTTCATCAATCCTATGGAGAAAAGATATAATAAACATTATTAACATTGTTAATAATAGATATTGAAGATACATGGGGCATTTTTGAAACAGATATGGAATATATATGAGACATATATGGAACAGATGCAGAGCAGAGAACAATTTTGTTAAATCAACCAAGTATTTTTTCATTATTTTGTTAATTCAACAATACATTCTGTTAAAAAAACTTGTATATTCATCAATGAATTTGTTATTTTCTTCGATGAAAGTGTCAAAACATATATGGACCATATACGTTTCATTTTTGTTAGGGTCGCGTCATGAAAGGACGGGGAAAATTTTATGGTTACTAATTCGAGATCGGGATCTGGTTCGAACATTGACATAAAAGCGGAGGAAATGATTGCTACGTGATGATCCGAGCCGTTGGTGGGTCCCGGTGCTTTTCTCACGTCATCCTCCATTGTCGTCGGATTGAACTCGTGTTCGAGGTTACGTGCTTGTTGTATTTTATGCTCCCCCTTGATGGCAAAAACTGGTCGATCGTCGATCCATGGCTATATTCTTTTCAGGAGGGTGCCGGCCCAACGTAATCGAATCTGACGGATCATCAAACGGGGGATGCGACTTTTCGGCCAACTTGGCAAACTTAATCGACGTGAGTATCGCTCCTCGGAACCAGTTTGGATCGATTTTTTATACGGATACAAGATGTTTACAATAGAGCGGGGCTCCGCTCGTCGCGCATTATAATCTAATCATCCCACCGGGATCTAATTTCACACGATTAAAGGTACAAATTATTCGGTGAAATAGTTTGAAATTGCACGACGGAGTAACGCGTGCGAAACCTCTTTTCCAGGATAGGCCCATCCACGAAATTTGCATAATTTAAAATTATAATAACCTACGAGCCACCGCGAAGACAAAGAGCGGATCGTGATGCTCATACTTTGCGTGCGAGATTTGAATATTTGATTAAATGTTGGTTCTTTAGGTGTGTCTAAGGTAAAAGAAATTTTGAGGATGCCAAGAATTGTTATATTTGCGATGGTGAATATTTTTCGTGGATTCGAATTTCTTGGAAAAAAATTTCTTTTTTTCTGAATATATATCTGTCATGTTTGACGTACACGCAAAACAGAAATTTGATCATTTTCAATTTTATTTTTCGGTTGGTATATTTATCGATTTGTATCTTCACGACACCACTGATCGATGTATTCTTTAACATAAGTGAACACTGTTGTTTACACGGAGAAAAAGAGAGTATTAAAAATTAGAAACCAACATTCATTTGTCAACATTAACGAGTTGCTGGATAAAGTGGGGACGAAAATTGATACAGCATTAAGGTGATGTATCACGTCTGCTGTCACGGAGTTAGTGTCATTTGTAATCAAAATTTAAATAATTTATATTTTATGATCTGCGGACCAGAGCGCTATTCTATGGACACGGGAGTATAATTATATTC
>JABFPN010004225.1:0-15720 GCA_022817305.1 Leptoteleia sp. ZL-2020
TTCCGCATAGTTTACAAGTACAACATGACTCGTTTTCACCATAGATATGACAAAAAATAGTGTGTGTATCGCGAGCGGAATGGGGATATTTCACACTCGTGTGTTGGCAACACTCATGCGAAATATCACCCATTCCGCTCTTGATACACAAATAACTATTTCCGCGTACATTGAATTCGTTTTAATACAGTTTAGCAAAAAAGGAATTGAAACAAGCTGAAAATATAATACGCCTTAATTCCTTTTCGGCTGCTGGTCTGTTCTGGTAATAGTTTTATAAAGTTTGCTTTGAATGAGTAAGTAGTATGGAGACAATATGAAAAATTTGGTGTCCCTTTCCGCCGTAATCGAGCATTTGATGACAGCTAAACCAATTATATTCCCATTCACTCAGTTAATAAAGGACAGACAATTTTGTTTACATAATTGCATCCTTTATTAACTCAGTGAATTGTTTGATATCAAAAACGCCAATGAAGAACAGTTAGAGGTGTGTACCACAACAATTAATTTTATGTTTATTAATTTAAAACAAAACTGAATTTTAATGATAAAAATGAAGAATTATATTAAGAAGTATATAAATTATGGGCGATTCAATACTGGATTTAAAGAAAAGTTTCAATACTGGATCCATGGGAAATACCGTCGACTCTACAGTGGCGGGTTGGGTTATCTTGGGGTCAATCGATCTCCATATTACTTACACATATTTTAATGTATATATTACTTGTTTTATCTATCTAACGAATATTTATACACGTAGTGAGTGATCTAAAAAGAACGTCTCTTTATGAATAGTGATCAAATGGAGGGGTTTCTGAAAATATCAAGGATAAATAAAACATTACCCTGGAATAAAATACAGTGGATTAATCAAATCATCTGCATAATAAACAAAAATATTTCACGTCGTTTCCATAAACCCCACCCGTTAGCTACTTTCAAGGAGTTTAGATCACTACATACGACGGATTCCTAATAAGTGAGATTTTACGTCTTGTCGCAATAATTTTGTTCGTAAATTTTACAATAAAATAAAGATCCAATTTGGAACAATGTCAAATTTAAATGAAAATTAGTTTCTAGCTTTTTTAGCTTTTTGTTCCAGTTTGTTAACTTGTAAATATAATACTAGTATGATAATTAAATATATTATACTAAAAAAGATGATATATACTTAATGTATAATAATAATAATAATAATAATAATAATAATAATAATAATAATAATGTTACAAAATAACCGTACACGCATGTGCGGTGTACCAACTACATATTTTTATTTACAATGTCAGTTTCAATTTATTTCATCAATACTAGTTTAATTTAACTTTTTATTATATCACTTTAAAATTTTACGGTATTATTAAGTAATTTTCAGGGGGTTTTCAATTATATACCGCGTTCACAATGTAAATAGTAATTTGTTGAATTTCTTTTCTCTCTTCTTATTGAGTTACATTTCATATATCAAATACATGTTTTATACAATAAAGTATTTACACTTATGAGGAATCCGCACTTTCTCTCTTTATATCACCGTGTCTTATAAGATGAGATTAAATATTTATACAACGAGAGAAAGAATGAAATTGTGAGTACGCTTAAGGAAGATAAGTTAAGAAGGAAATTAAGATGTGCAATAGAAGAATAACAAAAATACAAAAAATTACGTTAGGATTGTTGCATCATTTTTTTGTTCTTCTTTTTTTTTCTTTTTTTGTTGCAAACTCGCCTCGCTGCTTGTTATTCCATTGAACATGGATCAAATTATAATAATATCGCGAGAAATATTACGCGACTCCTTTTCTCGATATTCAGTCTCTTGGTTTACGAACGAAAGAAGAAACGGTCGTTATTTTTGACTTCTCAAGGTGTTCTGAGCAAAATATTGGTTGTTGAACACATTATGTTGTTATTAAATTTTGTCTGGCGTTGCGAATTTGTATTACGAGTTCAGTGATAAACTCAACTTCGCTTTAGTGTGGCCGAATATTGAATTACATATTTCGTTGATGGTCAGGTGAATTTCCTGGTTAAAATTTCATTAAAATTATATAAGAACGGAGAAAGGAAGGGGTATGGAAAACGTAAAAGTAAATACGCTTGTGTATAAAAAATCTAAAATTATTTTATATAACAACAACTAATAATAATTAAAATATTGATTAACTTAGATTTGCATTGTTAATAATATGAATTTTATATAACACTTATGAAATAATCCGTCACTTAAATTTTAATTGAATATACTCTTTTTTGTGTAAAAATATTTCGTAATTAGTTTAGTTTATTACAGTACATTTAAAAATAGTATTCCTTAAAAATGATTTGTTTAAAGTACTTGGAGTTTTGAATTTATTTTCTCATTAAAAAAACTTGTTATAAATATATATATATATATATTTTTTAAAGATTATTGCTTTTAATTATAATATCTTTCTTACGTTCTCTTTTGAGTTGTAATAATATTAAACTCCTTGTTAAATTAATATCACTTTATGAATAAAAGAAATCTTTTTTCTATGTGCATTTTTAAACATTAAAGTACAATAGTCAACAAAATTAGAGAGAATATTTTCCACTAAAATGGAAACTTCATATCTTAGATGGAAAATCAAGAAGTTTTGATTACCATTGTTCTGCAAAGCTGCATTGTTTTGAAAAATGGGCTTTTAGATGGCAAAAAATAGAGCCTCTAATTTTGTTTAACACTTCCAACATACATTAATGAAAATAGGAAAACGTTGAAACAGAAACTTAAGGTTAATATAAACTATATTGACACGTTGCGAAGAACAAAAACCGTGCGTAGGTGGCGCTAGATGTAGTTTTAATTTCGCCTGAATTACTTTCATTTAAATGACTAGGCAAGTGGTCAAAATAAATTGGACTATTAATTCGTTTAATTCCCGTATCAAATTACGTATGAATAGTCTTAAAGTAGTCATTAATACAATTGGTAATATCAAATGGTTCGCTACAATAGCTTCACAAAATTTGTGATAAAAATTGTAAAAATTGCCCACTGCTTTCACCAGTGATTTCACTTGTCATTAAATATTGTGCTTTTATAAATTATTCTTTTTTTTAATTAAACTCTTTTATTATACGTACATGTAAAGTTATCATGAAAACATTTGATTAATGCTGCTTTCTTTCAGGTCACCGAATTTACGATGAGTATTCGATAGATAATATTCTGATAGAAAAAATGATGTACATGTAAGTTGTTATCAAAACTTGAACACAACAGCGCCACCTATCAATATCACACGCCTGTGGCGACCTTAGTAATCTATCATCACTGCGACTAATTATTAACATAGAAAATAAATATAACGAAATCGTTACAAAAAATAATGGAGCTTGCAATTAGCAATCAGCTCAGTTAACGTAGAGCGTGAAATTTTAACCAGGACAGACGGGCCTTGGGATCGAATCTGTGGTTCGAGCCGCGCTTGCCCCGAGGTTCGTGTGTCATTTTAGTTTTCAAGCGAGTAAGGCACAGAGTCGCTAATGGCGCAACGTGCGAATGCTAGGAGGCACTACTCAACCGTTCCATGCTCTTAAGAGCCTCATCTCAGCAGCCGCACCAAAAAGTTAACACTGAAAATGAAAATCTAGAATGTGCTGGATGAAAAGAGACAAAAGAGAACAATGCATCTTCAATGCAAATATAGCCAAATATTTGTTTCCATCAACACATTTTATTCATTAATACAAAATACATCAACTTTCAAACAACATAATGCGATATACAATGCTTCTCTATCATATATATAATATATACTTTTTTTCCATCTTTTTTTCTACTTAAATAATTTTATATCCATAACAAAGACGAGTATCATCACATGTTTGACTATATTTACATGTAGGTGTGTAAATTTACCATAATTACTCTAACCAAATTTTCACTGTCAAAACAAAACAAGTCAAACGGTTGTGATTTGACTAACAAAAGTAAAAGGAAGAAAAAGAAAAAACTATTAATCACGATAAGCGAAGTGTAACGAGAAAAATAGAGAGAGAGAAAAAATAACAGATGAATTGACTTGATTCAATTTGAGGATCGCATAACGCAATAGACTGTCGAAACGAAAACGTGGGAGCCGACGGGTTATGGGTTCAATTCACTTTTTTGGGTCAGCGATGCTCTAACGTAAAATGAATACAACGTCGAGGGTAAGCATACACACACGCACACATACATACTCATACATACAAGTTCCACGTGCGAATGAACGCTCACAATGCCAGGCTGCTCTTGAAAATTAGCACAAATTATCCATACGAGTGTGTCTTGTTACTTTCAAAAAAAAAAAACAATGCGGTAAAAGAAACGCGACGACAATAAATAAATAAAGAATCAACGGTAAAACAATGAAGCAAATGCGATCCTATGTACAAGATCAGTCCAGTGTCAAATGTTATATGTACCTTTGACACGTTAATGGCGTGTCCAATTAAAGGGATTAGCAAATTCTATTTCGCGAGGGATTTGGTGTCAATGAGATGAAACATTAATTGTAAGATCGTTTGTGTGTATCAGCGCAATTAATTAGTTGTTCTTAATTGGCACACGGGAACATTTGTGCTAACGATGCCCTGGTGGATGGGTACCATGCAATGAAGCTCATGCTACAACACCGCGAATCTTCCCGCAATGCAGCGCAGCTACCACCGGCAGAAATTGTCCAAGGGGTCCCCGCATTTCGGATCAATCAAAATCACTTCCTTGCAGGCTTACACGATGGAGTAAATAATTGCGCGCGGAAGGTGCCACCGCGAAATTCACTGCCACTGCGGGAGGTTTCAGCGAGGGAGTGGAAACAAACTACTTGGGCTACGGTTTTTTCGCCGAACGTGCAGCAAAAGAGTAACGCTGAATGTCGCGTCTGAAACCTGGCCTTGAACCAGGTAGCGCTGCTACCCGCAGTTCCAATGGTCCTGCCAAGGCGGATGGTCTTACCGTGCTCTACCAGGCCTGTCTCGACGACACATCTACGCAAGCTAAAACATGAGCTTCATCAATGACATTCGTATCAAAATTCAAAGCCTTGCTTAGTCTTAATTGTTCGTCTCTTTAAATTAATTTGTCTCTTCGCCGCTTTGCTTTAGCCTTTCTTACACGTTGAAGCGCACACACGAAAACAACAACCAACGATTTAACTGTCGTTGTCAATTAGATGGATAGAACGTTGCTTGTCCCACGGGGATACCAAGAACTCGCGCTTTACTGTTCGACTTCATTGGTTGACCCGCCGGTCCTGAAACATAAACCTTTGCGCGCGCGCAAACAGATGGTCAATTGCGTACTGCCATTACATTTATTGCTTTTGCTAATCAATTCGAAACGGTGCGCCACAACAACGAACATTGAAACACCCCAACGATGAATCCATCCATCTAACTTACAGCTTCAGAGACCCAGTCCAGTTTTGCATTTCGGTTCAGTTTGTCACTGAATTCGTCCGGCTGCCGGTGCAAATTGTGTGTGTGTGATTGTGTGCGGGTGGATGTGTGTAGGCGGATGTGTGTAACGATACTCAGACTCCTCATAGAAAGCTAGAAAAAATGCGTTTGTGTATCGGTGCTTCGTGACAACGGTACAAAATCTTTTATTGAGATAAAAAAAAAGGTCTCCACCCTTCTGCTTACGAGGTGGCTTATCATGAACACAGATATGTTGATTTAAATATTAGTTTTTACGTCAAATTATAACGGAAAATGGTCGTACTCTGTTATTATGTAGACATGGAGATACATCGTTACAAAACTATCGTATAAACTATATCTGATTGCACTATAAATGCTATTTAATAATTTTGGAATATGAAAGAAAAAAAATTAAAAAATAAAGAATAAAAAGAAGTGAAAGAAGAAATGTTTATAGCCCAACTTGGCGCGTGGATAAAACAAGGGATCCCGTGGGTGCAAAGGAAGAGTTTTTAAGTTAACACATTTTTCATTTCTCATAGCGATGATGGTTTCAAAAAAGGGGGCGATTATAAATAAAATGGTAAGATTAATCGTAAGCATACATGCCACGCTTGAACATCATTACGTATTGTATTCATACGCGAGTGTCTATCAGTTGGCTTAAATATCTCTCTCTGCCTCTATATATATATATATATATTTATTTATTTATTTTAATATACATATATATACACATATATACAAATTCACACATATATATAGATAAGTCGAACGGTGGTTTTGGAGACTTACTCTACTGGAGTGCCTAGGTACGTGTATAAATTAACTTTTAATTCAAATATTTTTCAACTTTTGACGGGAAATTTCAATTTACTGCTTGAAACTGTGAATTTTTAAACAAACTATCTTAACTGACCATTATGGATCTAAAATTGCTAGATGTAGTCTCGAAACTGCTATTGAGCATCAAAATGTCTTTGGGGACAGTTTCCAATAAATGCCGGGTGTTCTTAAAACTGTCAGCAAGTAATTCATTTTAATGACAATTTGTCCCGAAAAACTACCGTTCGGTAAAGATATACATATGTATATATATACATATACGCTAAGACGTCGGGCTCGGAATATATATCGAATACAACGAAACGAACGTTTGTACAAAGCTTGAAAGAAATTCGCATTGAGAGAAATATCTTCCTTGACTCCTTCGCGTTTTGTTTCTTGTCTCACATCCTGCTCCCGAACGACTAATCTATAATACTGTTTTGTTGTATATCAGCGTTCTCATGACGTAACGTTGCTCCCTGGAAAGGCGCCGAAACAAAACGGTTCTCAATGCGAATTTCACCATGCACGCGAATGCGGGAATCTCGATTATATTCTACTTTCAATATAGTGACATAACATACGCGACGTGGGTATTAATTTGTCGATGCGATTCGTGACTTCGGTACGTCGAGGCACCGATGAAAAGGAACAAAAAATAGCGCATATACGAGTCTTGCAAGAAAAATCGAATTGAACGAAACCAAACAACTGAGTTGTTTTGTATTACAATTGAAGGTATTGCAATTAGAAATCACTAGGTATTTTCAAGCCGTTAATTTTTTTTTTTTTTTTTTTTGTTTTCCACTGGTGCATCGACTGTTGGCATGTATGCGTATATATTGATATATACACACACAATGAATATCCGTAATATATTACAGCTGCTCGTAATGTCTATGGTAATACGAGATCCTTTGACAGATCCTTACTGCAGTAAGCATTTCTGGGCTTAAACCGTCACATTGCTCATCACTCCTTCATGGATGGGTCTACGCATCGATAAACTGCAAAGGTTCAAACAGACCTCGTTTACCATCAAGAGCCTTACTGACAGACGACTTAATTTTTCAGATAGTCGACGAGCTATTTCTTTGTTTGTTTTACTTTTTTTTTTAATATGTTCTTTTTTTCTTGCTCCTCAGTTATTTATTTTAATTTTTTAGTTCGCTTCTCTGATCTTTTGAATTCTCTTTTCTGTCTTATACACTTTTATCCTCTCAACTCTCTTTTGTTGTTTGCTCAGTTTTCTTTTAGACATTTGTTCACAGTTAAAGCAGAAGAGAGAGAGAAGAAGAAGAAGTAGAATAATACTGCGAGCCACGCTATGTGCGTCGAAGAGGTGCATAGTGCTCGACAGAGTTATTTAGTAATTAACTTTAACATCGTTCCTACCGTGTTGAGGTCGCCAATAACAGCAGGCGAGATAAAGGGCCATAATGATTACTAAAAGCTCGACGAAAACCATGCCAGCGGCCACGCCGATTACAGTAGCCCTGTTGTCCTCGATGAGATTTTTTATTTGCCCATAACATCCCTGCACAGAGAACAAAAAATTGTGTTAATTCATGAGAATAAGCCGGTCTGACCATTGCAATTTGCACCTCGATATGTGGATGTATTCCTTGAGGTGATGGTAGTTTATTTGAAAATGATTTGGTGGTAATTATGTCGGGAATAATAATAATATCATTAGCAGGACGTCAACAAAATGAACACGCAAAACGCGAAGGTGCGAATATCTTAATGCCTATGAAATGATATGAAACACAGAAAACATCATTTACATGAAATATATGAAAAAAGTTAATTGTACGATTAAAAAATATTATTATAGGCATTGAATAAATTAAAGTACTAAACAAAATACGTAAGTGAATACTTGTAATTTGTTGAATTTTTTGTTAATTATAATGACATAAGGTCAGTTAAAAGTAATATCGCGAGGGAGTATAAAAAGTGGTTCATTTGCATCGTTTGAACGTAGTCAAATGCGATTACGTGGATGTCCTAATGAAACGTTTGTGGGTGAATATTAATATCAACTTTACTTTACGTAAAGATAAAAATGATTTGTACAGTTAATTCTAAACGAATAACATCAATGAAAGAATAATTATAATAAGAGTCTAGAATGCGATTTGATGAAGTAATTATTAAATGCATGACTGAACAATCAGCAAATCGTAAACGTTTAATTAATTATGACGAATCAAGAATTACGAATGGAGGCGTTATGAAGACCGGATGGTTGGCATTAGGTTTAATATTCTCAAAACAAAACTAAATTGAATGATCCAAACATTTAATGGTGCAATTAAATTTTTACGAAGAGAAAACAAAAAGGAATGCAAAAAAGAAACGAATAACGTCCGCGTAATGCAACAAAATTCTGCGCCCGTAGAATTTAAATATTCGAGTTTTTTACAATCAATTTTCAGCGTTAAATAAAATTGCGACAGTTATGACAAATGCTTGCCGGAGTTGCGAACCAGGAAATGAGCGCGATTAATTTTTTGCCCGTCTCGATACAAATCAAGTGATTTTTGAAATCGATAGTACTTATTTTTGTGGCAAGCTGGCAAGTCACTTGCCCGTGCACTTATGCAGGAACGGGTGGCGAATAATTTTATCGAATGATGGTGCAACTTTCTTGCTGAATTACGCAATTATGTACCACACTTTCAAATGTATAAAATCATACAAAAAGGAGACAAAAAAAAGTCCAATCAACGTGTTTGGTGCATTTCGTTATTTCGACATTTTCTGAATTCAATTTCACTTTCCGAAATGACTTTAATACAATAAATTATTCCCCCGATTTTCGGCACAGTCGTATGATGTGAAAAGTACGATCAGCGAAGATCGATTCGCTGCGTAGGGGAAGAATGAACGTTTCGGCTTTTGAAAACGCGAATTTCGTGACGTCGTTGAGATACTTATGCATATTAGTAGAAAGTGCGTACTGGCGGTATGATGTTAATGAAAACGTTAAAGCCAAAATTAAATGTGGCTTATGCGATTTATGAAAGACAGACATCGGGAAGTAACAGCGTACATAATTGCGAATTTATTTGCCGCATTTTTGATGAATTAATACACCGGCTTTTCATATTATATGAATAATTCCGTTTGAGGATAATTATGCACCAGGCAAACTGGATCGTTAATTTAACGACTCGGCTTGCAGTTTGGATTGCAAGATGACCTAATGCAGTTTGGATTATAAATGTAACTTAATGCAACGCTATGATAAAAATTATATAATTTATGATAATACGTATGACTGACTTATTTCATTAATTATAGATTACACTTTATAGTTTGAAATCTAAGATCAACTATCTACAAATCTGCATTGTTTATACAGCCATCCACTTGTATTAGCGCGACTGCTAAATGATTATTGCAAACTGTTTCCTCACCGTCTGGTAATAGGAATTGCTGTCCGTTGGATTTGTTGTGCAGCCGGCGACCATCGCTCCGTTTTCGAATTTGCAGCAGGCCTCGGGTATTTTTTGCGTTAAATTGCTAGACTTCGGGAAGTCTTCATAACCGTCAACTCCGCAACAGTGGAGCTGTGGAAACAAACCATTCATATTCAGAGAGTATGTTGTACAATTAAATCAAACCAAGGGAAAATAATTGTTCAAGAATTATTCGCACTCTTAAAAATATAACATTTTGTCTCGACCAAACTCCGGTTGAGATAAGAGAATCATCTTGATAAGCGAGGAGAAAAGGTTACAAAATTACTGACATTGTTACCGAACTGGACATATAGTTGAACAAATTAACGAATTACTATTTTAAATTAATTAAACGTATCAAAATGTTGGCACTTATTGACAATTGATACGTTCTGCTAACTTAAGATAATATAGTTTTTGAATTTTTTCAAGTGTATGTCCACTTTTACAAATTTTGGTTAAATATTTTCTCCCCGCATATTTGTTCAAAGAGATATCAGATATTCATATCCTAAATTAGATTACGACAAAAGAAAAATCGTTGTCTACACAAGCAGAAAAAAGTTGCAACAAAAATTATTATACTTAATAACAACTCTGATGTAAACATGTTTATGTGGCATTTTAATAAATTAATATTAACACGGTATAGTAAAATTTGTATAACATCTACTAAAATTTTGATGCTTTCATAGAGTATACGTGACGAAGTCGGATGTTATAAATATCCTCCCGCAAGAAGTAATACTTGACAAATAATTTTATGTCAGCGTTGTTATAAAGGGTTATACATTTTGTTTGTATTATTTTTTTCTGATTGCAGATCCAAAATCTTCTTATGTTAATCAGATTCAGATTTGATCAAATAAAAATAAACAAGATCACATTCTGTGCCAATGAATAATATTTTTTAGAGCGCGAAGCTGTCAAAAAGTCCACACTTTTCATCCTCGAACATCAATCTCCCCGTTATTTCTGTTAAACAGTAATCAGTATACTTTACATTAGTCATGATTCCGTTCCAAATAACTGTGTAGGCATCGGCGTTTTCTTTGTCCATCGTGTAGTTCTTGATCGTTGGCATTAATGCTTTCTTCAACTCCGCTTCAGTCTATAAAATTAAAGGTGTATTAGTTACAAGTGATACATTGTAAACAATAATTTTTATTCAACATATTGCACATTAATTACTTTTATTTTAATTTTTATTATAAAAAGGATGTATCATAATTTTATTTTCATATAGATTATTACTGAGCTGAAAAGGAAGTTATCTTAGACTTCACTATGTCTTTTGATATTGAAAAAAATTTTAACTTTTACTATATCGACATAAAATTTTAGTGTGGCAGTATGGTAAAATAGCAGACAATATCTTATTGTTATCAATACAATTTTATTAATAACAATAACAATTGCACAAATATTTTCCAGTTTTTTCTCCACGAATATTTATGACGTAATTGCTGCAATTACTTTATTTCTCGTATTTCATGAATGCCATGAAATAGTTTAAAAGCAACAATTTTTTTATTTTAATTTTCCATGCGTCAAAGCAATTTTCATCGTTGAAATTCCAGAAGCAATTTTTATCTCGTACCAAATAATACAACAAAATTGTACCGCACTAATGTATTACCGCTTTGGGCGACGTCTGCAAAGCACACGTGTGTTTTACAATGTAAAAAGTTGGTGTAATATATGTGAACGAAACACGAAAGAGTATTCACTCTAATAAATAGATATGGAAATAAATCTAAATGCGATAACAAACATCAGTTTTCGTGCGAAAGTAAAAGAGTGTGATAAATATGAAACGAAGGGTTGTCTAATAATTTTAGAAATATATTAACATTGATTACTCACTTCATTTAGTCCAAACGCTAGACCAGCAGCGACGCATTGCAGAATCAAAACCACCAGGATCAGGATTCCGTACTGAAAATAAAGATTGTGTTATTCTTAGGTCAGGAAAATAATTTCTATTAGTTCCTACTTTTTTTTTATCTTTCGGAAATCACGATAATAAATAGTTGCAGAAACAATGGACTTACGACGCAAAGTAAACATCGGGACTCGAACATCGCTCCGCAATATCCCAGAAAACTGACTATGAACGTGAGCGCCCCCGTCAGAATAAATATATAGGCAATCATTTGGATCACATCGCTATGCGTTTTATCCTGAAAAAAGCATATACAATTAATCATGTACAAATTTTTACTAGGCAAAATTAAATTAAAGTTAACAGTGTGTTAACAAATTTATGTGTACCTAGAAAAAAGTAATACTGCACAGTGAGAAAAGATCTAATAATAAAAATTATCAATTACTAAAAATACAAAATTATTTATAATTAAAAAAAAACAATTAAATGTCTTGTATTTCGTGTTCTGCAACTCAGTTTTATGAACAGTATAGTATCCCTCTTTCCTTCAAGGTTGGGAACTGAGTGTTAAATCGTATAATTAATGATTTTTGGCAACAGACCGGGATGTAACGCGACATCCCCCCACGAAGACATTTCCCCTTATTTAATGACGCGTGTCGCTCAAGTAACGGCGGTGCAACATTTGTGTAATACGAACCACAAGTGCAGCGTTGCGCAAGAGCGCAGACAAACAAACAGGTGTGTCGAGTTTTCAAGTCATTGACAGGATAACAACGTTTTTGCATATCCCATTTTTTTTCCATCCAACCCATGTACTTTTTATGTTACTACATTGCAAACTTTGGCATTATAAATAAATTACGTCCGATGATTCAATTTAACTTTCTCATTCAATCTTAATCAAAATCAATTATCCCCTTTGAAGGGTTTCAAAACGGGAAACTCCAATTCCTCAAAATTAATAAATTTAACTAATTACAGAAATATAACTTATTTCATGCATTGACTTCAATATTTAATTAACCATGACATTTACATTTCAGCTGCATTTAATAAAAATTGATTTGTACAATCAGCATGGTAAATTTTTTTTGTTTTAAATTACCTAATATCTTTATCATTACACTCCGTGTATTCAATTAAATAATTACCAGCCCAAAAAGTTCAACTTAAGAAATAAATATTTCAGGTTCCTCCGGGAAGGGGTTCGGTTCATTAGCAGAACTAAATTTGGGAGACGAACATAAGAAATCACTTGCTCCTCTTATTTGCGTCGCTTTAATCAAGAGGTAATAATTGCATCCGTTCATTATTGGCGGAACTTAAAGCGGTTCGTGCATAAGCAGCAGCCATTCACCGGGAGCAAAATGCACAGAGGAGTCGCGCCAGCAGCGCGAAAGTAACACTTTCATTTTTGACGTTACGTTGTCGCGCAGATGATTAGTAATCTCAAAAGCTCGAGGACGAGAAGAAATTCATTAACACGCTTTCAAGAAAAGACGTTTGGTAATATAAAAACAAAAGTGTTGCGTACAATTTACTGTGTTACACTGCAAAAAATATTATAGCAATTGCTACTTTATTTTATGGAATACTTATTGGTTATCAAAATTCATTTGCCATTTAATTAAAATTCTCAACTCTATTTAAAAATAATATTATATAATAATATAATTGTTTTTCATTTTTCTGTCTCTATTTTACCGTATAGGTAACATTTCTGCAATTATTTCTCTTGTTTACGCCAATGTCATTTTTTTTTTTTCAATTTAATTAGTTAATTGGAAAACGCATCGCATAATGGATCCTTTTTTGTGTTAATATATCTGATGTTAATGTTTTCTTGTTCAATTTAGTGCAAGTATTTGGCGAACGGTAAATAATTTCTGACGAATACAGGCGTCGTTTATTTTTGTAACAATAATTGACGACGCGCTAATAACTTCGTTAACGGGAAATCTAACGATAGCGGATAAATTGCAGCGAAAGCACGTTGTTATTATATATTTAGCCGGCTGAGTCGCCATATTGATATATTTTGTAATTTAACGAGTTTGCTTTACAAGTCCTCGGCTAACGAAATGAAATCATTGCGCGTGTGATTTCTTTAACGTTCGTTTCCTCTCGACTCGCTCGTTAGAAATCCTTTAACTCCAACACATCAATTTGTACTTGTATAATTATTCTTTATTGATTTTAATTACGCATTTATAATTAACTAATCGATAATTATAATTATTATCCTATTTTGTAAGAAATAGCAAACTTGTTTATTTTACATTAACATGGTAAATTATTATTATTTTAATGTAAATACTTTGTCGAAATAGACGTTATCGAAATTCAAGCCCACCAATTGATCAATGGTTATGTGCCTTGAAGGTAAAACAAGTTAACTCTACTGTTCATGTTTACGAGATGATAGCGTTTAAATTTTCAAAATATCGATTTGGGATTTATAGAATGAATCGCGTAATACTTCTTTTGGGTATTATGTCGTATATACATATTACTAAAATAAGATTTTGCGACATAAACGAAGTAATTTTGATAACCTTAATTATAGCTTTAGAAAACATAAAATATTACTCGATTGGCTTTTTTTGTTTTTTGTTTTTGCTTTGATGTGATCGCGTTTTATGAATTCCGCATTAATGAGTTTACATTTTATGACATACATGGATGTATATTTGGATTTCTGATGACCTTTTACTATGATTCCATACTTTTTATTTTCTGCAAAAAAAATAAAAAATATAATTATAAAGATTTTTAATATTTCTGAATTATATTATTGTCATATTAATATTTATATTGTTAAATTGAGAAATTTTATGAATAATATATGTTTATATCGTTAGATTAATAATTTTATGAATATTAATTGAATCATTGAAATACTTTGTACACTATTGTGCACTGTAATTATCATTAAATATCCCAAACTAAGTGGTTCATTAACCAAATTTAATATTTTAATCATATACTCAATTGTAATTTAGTAATTATTCATCACTATATCGTTATTTAAAGTAGAGAATAATTGACATTAATTGTGGAAAAAGCTCATTTTTTTCACAAAATGGAATTAACTCGTTTTTCCCTCAAGCCACAGAAATATACTGCCGTTGACGTTATGAAATTTCACTGCTGATTCTATTCTACTTTTCATAAACTTCCTTCAATTAATCCCACAAATTAATATTGCTTTATTAAATTAATTTATTAATTTCGTTAATTAAATTCAGTCTGAAGGTACTATGAAATTTCGACTAAAATTATCCGTGTTATAATTGAGAAAGATTATGCTTTTAAAAATAATATTTTTCTCTGATGCTGAAATAACGCAATCCTCCCACGCATCGTTGTCGGCTGTATCTAATCATTTCATCAGCGACGAAGCACCGATAATTACGTTGCACTCGTTGCCCCCCCATATCAGCAACATTGTCTCTAATGCCACTGATATAATCCACATCGACAGGAATATCCCAGATATGTCTCATCATCAATTTAAATGCTGGCAAATGTCGCGCTTACGTTTATTCACCCCTATTTTTCAATCATTTCACTCTTTTTAAATAGCTCTTATTTATTCAACATTTTCGTTTCAATTATTTACTAAATAAATATATACATATATATTGGAAAAGCTGGTATAAATTCCGCCGAAAAATTATAAAATACCAATATATTTCAATAAGTAATTTTTTAGTTTTTATCAAATTATACTTGTTTCATCAGCTTTTACTAAACTACTTGTAGAACGAGTCTTGTTACTTATTAATTAATTTACTCTTAAAAAAATCATTTCAAATTCACAGGAATCGTTTCAAAATAAAATGATATTCTGGTTAAAATAACGAGAAGAGGATTTCGTGTGAAAATAAGAGGAATTTCTTGTTACGAATGTATATTTACGCATCCTCTGAAAATTAGAGGAATATCATTTGTAGTTCATACCCAGGTAGAAATTTTGCTAGATTTTCGCTAGCAGTGGTTAGATACTTGCAAGTTTTACGCTAGGAATTCTATTCTAGATTAAATCGCAAGATGTTTGTTAATATTTTGCAAGTTTAAACTTTT
>JABFPN010004226.1:0-15718 GCA_022817305.1 Leptoteleia sp. ZL-2020
ATTTTAGGTAGTGAATAATATTCTCCCAATGCCATAGGATGGACGTACGTTTGCCGATTTTTAAATCTTGTCGTTTAAACAATTATAAATAAAAAGACAGTGATTCCGTGAATATAGCACTGACATTCCACCTTAATATGATTTTTTTATTAAAATTGAAAATACAGTACTGATTAAATTAAAGGTCTCTTCAGCTCAATCGCGTACGGAATATTTTACGGAATATTTGTGTTTTTTTCCAGTTATAAAATGCATTTCCTTTTTTATTTTACGGAATATTTGTGTTTTTTTCCAGTTATAAAATGCATTTCCTTTTTTATGAATAAAATAATAAATAAATAGATAAATCTATTTATCATACAAAGAGAAATACACCGTAGTATATAAAATGTATATAGAATGTGCACTCTGAATAAAATAAGTGTACAGTGTACATTCGGTACATATAAATGAGCTAGTTCTGGAGTAGGTTCCGGAACTACAGAACCTGACAGAACCGACCAAGGAAAAACGCTATTAATCAAAGTACACTCGACGCTCCCATTTTCAGCGAGATCGAAACCGGAAACGCTCCCATTTTCAGCGTGGCGCAATTGCGCACGTGTTTAGCGCATGTATATTTTCATTGGTTATTTCTATTCGGTTGATTCGGTTGTAACCTGCCTTAAACTGTATAAATTATTAATGAATTAAGCAAGTTTAAATTTCCCGCCATCGATATTCAGTTATTATTGGTCAAGCAGCGAACCGGATATAGCGTTTCAATAACGAAACAAATGGAACATTTCCGCTGAAAATGGGGAAGAAATTTCGCTGAAAATGGGAGCGCGTTGAAAATGAGAAGGTGGAAAATGGGAGCGTCGAGTGTATATAAAGTTTCATCGTAATTATACTACGAATTTTTAGGGAACGATTAAATGCAATTAAATAATGAATACTTTCACTGTACATATACGATAAATAACAATCAGAATTTAAATACAATCAATTTGTGACTATACTGCAGTGTACTATTACAATGAATAATAATTAGTTTTTTCATCTATTGTAATTCTGTCGAAAACCTAATGACTTCCATAATTTTTTTTCGTTTTTCGGATACTGGGTATGTAGGATCCCAGGTAGATTTTTTTAACAGGAAGGCTGTTAACTTCATAGTTAACGTAATTATATATTATATATTACGTTTCTAAGTCTCTAGAATCTCCAACAACTTTTTCGACTCTGACTAAGAAACAGGCAGCACATATTCAATACCCCACGGTTTAAATTCTTCTCCTTATATTTTATTTTATAAACTAAAACTTTTATTTTCTTTTTGATCCAATAAACTGATTATTAGCAAGTAATTTCTTTCCCTTTTATATTTTCTTTGTCATATCAAAACACGACGTGGTCCTTCTCTTTTCTCTTTTTTTTTCTCATTTTATTGGTCCCTCTCTTATGGAAAAAAATTGCTGAAAAACATTTTTCAGCAATTTTCTTTCTCCACTACAGCTGTGAGTGGAAATTGATTTGAGATTTTTCTCATATTAAAATCAATAATTGAATATGTATAAATGAAAAAAAAGAATAAGAGTAAAAAATTTCAAAACAACTCACTGGGAACAAAGTAGGAATTGAACCATCAACCTACAGATTACATAGATAGAATGGTTAGTTCAAAATTTGATCTTCTGGGATTTCATAATAAAGGTAAAGTGACTTGTCGAATAATTGATTGTCAAGAGTCATCATAATAGTATGAATTCAATTATAGCGGAAAATGAAAATTAATCTTATATGCAAAGTAAAAGAATATTATCATTTAAATATTTTACATAAATTAATTTAAATATCAATTTAAAATAAAAATCGTAACCCAAGTTTCATGTTATATTACAGCTACAGCTCTCAGTGGGTTAATTTTTCTCCCGAGATTACGCAGTTAATGAACATTATGCAAATGAGATGTAATATTAATAGCTCAATTTCCTTTAACAATGTCTTAGTTATTTCATTAGATCTGTTCGTTAAGGTTAAAAAGTTTAACACTCAACAATTTATACTATTTAAATATATTAAATCCTTTGTATATCTTTCAGATGCTTCGCATAGCTTTCACATATTTTACCTACCTTCAGACAATGAGGAATTAAGTAATGAGAAAATGAAATAAAATCCTAAGAATAACCGTACTATTTTGTAAATATTATTGTACACTAAATACCTTTTCATCGGAAATAATTTATGAATCAACACTTATGCGGAAAATATATATTTTGTATTAAATATATTTTACAAAATATACTGATTTCGTTATCTTTTCTTAACTCTTAAGGTGATGCTCAAAGCAAGTAGCCCCCTTTATCGACTTTGATGTTTTCGTTGATAAAAATGAAATAGATAATAATTTTGTAATATAATAACCAGGCCACCATTCTACAATGTTAGGAGAGTATTGTAGATTATAATGATATGTATTTTGAAGAAAAACAACAAAAAGTGGTGAGAACTGGTTTGAAATATAACGTCTGCAAAATTCGGAATTACCAATTCTGATATCTTTTCAAACTTTTGCACAGCTTTTCAGACACAAAGAACTCTGCAAAATTCTGAAAAACTGTCACAATTGTAAATGTCGACTGTTGCAAACATTTGCAAAGCAATATTACACGGAGGGAAAATATTAATAAAAATTACTGACATTGTTGGTAAACTGGTCATATACTTGCAATAATTGAAAAATTACTATCCTAAGTTAGTAAAAAGTGTCAGCTTTCTAAGAATCATTTTCAACAAATTGATACGTTTTACTAACTTAAGATAGTAATTTTTCAAGTTTTGCCAATATATAACCAGTTTACTAAGAATGTCAGTAAATTTTATTAATCTTTTCTCTCCGTGTACAATAAACTGTATATAAATCTTATAATAAAATTAATATTAATTTAATAATATTCTATTATATAGAATTTGTTTTAATCAGTTATCATAAATTTAGTAGTTATGTTAATCGAGGTGTAAATCTTGTATACTATTGATTATTACGTTCATTACGTGTTTAATTGGAGAAAACGTTATTGAAATGAACAATAGAATTAAATATGCTATGTAAGTGGTTAACCGATTTAAATTATTTATATCTTTTTCGGAAATTGCAGGTACAAAAGGAACTTACTTACGTTATACAATACGACAGAAATAGCAAAGTCCCGTTTATGCTCCGATCACTGGTGACTGCCAATTTCTTAGTGTTTTAGACGTCTCTTGATATTTAGGTACTCCAACATCTTCGACAACTCTGACCCTGTTAAAAAAATCTAGCTGGGATCAAACATAGGAATTTGGCACCGGAAACCAGCTAGTTTCCTAGGTAGGTTCCTAGGTAGTTATAGGATCTTGCTTAGTTTTCTAGCTGGGGTCCTAGGTCGAAAACTAACTGATCTTTGATCTTTAATTCCATCCTAGGACCCCAGCTAGGAAACTAGGCAAGATCCTATAACTAGCTAGAAACTTACCTAGGAAAGCAGCTGATATCCGGTGCCAAATTCCTATGTAGGATCCTAGCTAGATTTGTTTAACAGGGGATGCTATAAGAGGTGGATGCAACGGTAGAACCATTTGGCCTAAGAAGAATAGGCTTCTGTTCTGTTAGTCTGGTCCTCCTCTTTTTCTCAATACCACACTCTTCTTTTCAGGAAACCGAAGTTTTCTTCAGTTACATCAGATCAGAGTCCTTAAGCTTATTCTTTCTAAATGCCAGAAAGAGTCCCGGAGCTTAAACTTAGAGCTGGGTATAAAACGTCCAGAAACATCATAAACCACTCCTTTCTCTATCTTATATATCGCCAGTCTCACTGATTGAGAACTGTCATGTATAAGCCAGAGATCAAATTCATTTTTGTAAAGTTACACTGGCATGTTCCAGCTTGAACATTTTCTGAAATTAAAAAAGGATGCATTTATATGAATGGAATTGTTTCTCCTTTTTTGGAGGCACGACTGATTCGCGCGTTATAAAATTTTAACTACAATTTTTATAAAGACATCACTCGATGATGTTTTCGCATTAGTCAGCATTTTTAACCACATTACTCTGTAATTTTGTATCAAATCACTGACGCATATGTATATATATATAATGTGAAATTATGTGTGATAGCAAACTCGTCAATAAATTTACTAAGAAATGTTAAAGTATATCAAGTTTTATTTAACTTTCCAAAACGAATTCATTCCAAGACTCATGGATGTCTAGGATTATCTCTGAAATGAGATAATCTAATTAAAATTCTTATACAAGACAAAATAAAAATTTTACGACTCCACAAATTAATTTGAATTTATTAATCAATATTCAAATATTCCTAACAGAAGTTTCGAATGAACTCAATATGATTAGCGTTATCACAAGTAAGCACCAATAACATTAGTTTATTCTATATACAATGACTTATAATTATAAACAAAACTTTAAGTAAGTTGCTCACCACCTCAACATTGTAAATGTAAAGATATGGTACGACGAGACAGAACACTCCAATACACCAAGTATTCCAAATTAAGATTTTTCCCCTCCATCCACACGGTCTCCCTTTCTCAAAGGCTACAGCTCGACAAATGTGGAATGCTTACAACAGAGTAAAAAAGGTATAGGATAAAAGGTGGATTCCTAATAAGTGGATGGTTGAACTCCCTAACAGAAGTTCTGGGCCTATCCTGTTAAAAAAATCTAGTTGGGATCCTACATAGGAATTTGGCACCGGGAATCAGCTGGTTTCCTAGGAAAATAGGCAACATCCTACAACTACCTAGAAACCTACCTAGGAAACTAGCCGATTTCCGATGCCAAATTCCTATGTAGGATCCCAGCTGGATTCTTTGAACAGGGAAGAGGCTGAACCTCAAGGTAAAAAAACTAAAATAAATCACTAACTCAATGAATAAACGAATTTTAAATTTATTGTTCCTACAATTGAAACATGAATCCTTATCCCTCGAGGTCATCCCAACCGCTTACTATCAATAACATCTACCAAACAGTTATACCCATTTTAACGAGGAAAGGCAAAGTAAAACGCAACGAGAATCTTAAATATTTATTCGACAAAACGTTACGGCTAAAGACTAATTTTCGAAACGAGTCCATCCTTTGCTCCTTGTCCTCGTCATGAACTTGACCGACCAATCAAATTGGTAAAGGAATTCGACGCTGAAATAAATAAGAGGCTTGGTATTCAATTAACTGATTGATCGCGTTAACCTCGCAGAAATTTGCCGTTGCGTTTTAACCATATAATAACAGATTACAATAATAATAATAAATTGCATAATAAAAATTACGTATAACTCTGTTTTGTGTCTTTCTCGTCCACTCTCGCGCACTCGTACTTTCTCCAAACACTTGCAACAATCACTTCAGACTAGCAAAATGTTCCAAACTGGTCATTGTAATGTGTGACGACGAAGTCATAACAAGTGTTTATATATATAATATATATTTATATATATTTGATACTTTCTCTCTCTCTCGTACGCTCATTCACTCGGTCACTTTTTCACTTAACTTCTCTCCCTCTAACTCTTAACCCTTCTTCCCTTTTACCCTCTTTGATATTTTCGCGCATTCAAAGCACATAATATTATCAAAATATATATATGCTTTATTGAACAATAGTGGTACAATTTGTTAACAAAGTTATATACATAAATGATAATTTAATATCAAGATCAACACAACCCTAAAAACGATATCCGAAGGGGGGAGGATGAGGAGGAGGAGGAGGAGGAGGATAGGGAGTTATATCGAAAGGGTGTACGAAACCGTCGTTAAATGCACTAAACGTTTTTGTACGATCCGACTTTGTGTGTGATCTTGTACAGTTTCTAAGTTCTGTTAATCTTATCCCTAGAAATTTGTTATCTATGTATGCCTAGGTGTCATTTGTGATAGTAACGAGGTAGCGAAAACTTGGTCCGCCCCTCGAATGTACCTCAAAAAAAAAAAACCTCGAAATAAATATATATATATCAATTATACATTGTAACAAAATTATTTAATCACATCGTAGAAACAATAAATACAATTTCCTTGCGTTTCCTCCAATTGAATTTTGACAAAATACTGAATTTTATGAAGAGTGCGGATGCGTGGGTGTTAGTATGTACATGCAGATTTTTTTTAACCCATCGAGACTTAATACTTTGTGTCATTGGGTCAGGAATACGAAACTCTCGCCAGTCCGAGAACCAATTATTGCTCATTAGTGTAAATGCCAGACTGGTGCTGCCATCCTGAAGCCGGCGTTGATATGCAGCGCCATCTCGCGGGACTTCCCTTAAAAGACAGTAGTGTTCGATAAGGATCCATTATTTGATTTAGCTTTATTTGTTCCTTAATCATTCAATTCTTCCCTTTTCATTCTCCATTTTTTTGTATTTTTTTTTGCATTTTGTCTTTTTTTTTGTTTTAGCATTTCTTTATTTAACGAATTTTCTTGCAATTTTTGTTTACATTAATAAAAAAAGAAAGAAATGCCTGGATCAATCCATCCCTGACAATTCAAATCATGATTTCAACGAAAGAAGTTTTTCGATCATAAAGTTGACTTTACACGAAGACAAAAAAGACAATCCAAAATTGTGGTAAACCCCTGTAGAAAAAGATGCGGAACGAAGGGATCGCTCTCCAGTTGTCTTTTGTGCGTGACTCGATCGCCTTTCCAAATTTATTTCCTTTTCTTGTTCCTTTATATTTGTTACACTTTTTTTTTCTTTTATTTTGTATTTCAAGCTCTTATCCTGCTTTTTTTTTCTTTTCATTCTGTTACTCTGGATTCCTATGACAGTTCTTTATCCAACAAAACAATAAATTTAAGGTTGAAACAAGGGATCATATACGCAGATTTTGGAAAACATCAACCTGAAGTTAAAAGAAAATAACAATTAATTATACTTGAAAGCTCTACTAATATCGATCATAATATTTCAAAAGCTTTTTACTTAAAAATGCCTAATTTAGTATCATATGAGTACCATACCACCGTAAGGTAAAATGGCACTGGATGGAAAATTCAGAATTGACATAACCTCCTTAATAATACATATCTATAATTATATCATAAAATACAAATTAAATGATGAACAATGCAACGTTTGTCAAAAGTTAAACATATTTAGAATCTTTAGAACTATTTTTTACGTAGCTTTCATTTTCATGCGAGCGGTTAAAAGAATTACCTTAGTAATAAAAACAAACTAATCGTCCCACTCGTCGTCATCTTCGCTGGAATCCGAGGTGGAGTCCTCGCTATCACTGTGAATAGCTCGTGCACGTTCTGCGAGCGCTCGCAATAATGCGCCGGCAACGCCCGACTGCGTGCTGGTCGCGGCACTGCTCGCGGGCGATGCCTTCTGTTCTTGCGAGACCGGCTTCAACTGGAAACCTTGCCGGATCTGTTGCAAAAGGTCACTTCTTGTATCGGTCACAGGGGGCGGCTTTGCTTCGTCCCTATTAATTTTCTATAAAAGTTCGAACAAAGAATATTAGAAAGATACATAAAATTATTAATTATTATTATAAAATAACTTGTTTGGAAATATAGATCAATGTAAAACTCCGTGAAGTTATGCGTTGTAATGATATTCAAATGTTTCTTCATTTCAGTAATAAAATAGAAATAATGTAGCTGAACTCCCTTCGTGGCAATTAGCATAATAAATAATTGATTTAATAATAGAACTGAAATATGAAACATTTTTAAAATACAGTTTGTGAACAATCTTTATTTCCCTTGCACGAAAACATTAATATGTTAATAACAAAAAAGATATATATTCATTTCCTTAGCTACACTGAGAAAAAAGTACACTCGACGCTCCCATTTTCAGCGAGATCGAGACCGGAAACGCTCCAATTTTCAGCGGGGCGCAATTGCGCACGTGTTTAGCGCATGTATATTTTCATTGGTTACTTCTATTCAGTTGTTTCGGTTGTAAACTGCCTTAAACTGTATACAATTATTAATGAATTAAGCAAGTTTAAATTTCCCGCCAGCGATATTCAGTTATTATTGGTCAAACAGCGAACCGGATATAGCGTTTCAATAACGAAACAAATGGAATATTTCCGCTGAAAATGGGGAAGAAATTTCGCTGAAAATGGGAGCACGTTGAAAATGAGAAGGCTGAAAATGGGAGCGTCGAGTGTAATAGTAAAATTGAAAACAATTTATATCCATCTGAGGATATCTCTGAAGAGTGAACAATTTTACTATTAAAAATAGTAAAAACGATACTTATCAAAGCAACTTGTAGTACGTTTCTACTAATATTTACTACGTGACTTTTAAATTTTACTATTATTGACAGTAGAAATAATGACTTTTCCAATATATCCTCAAATTGATACCAAAAAATAGTAATTCGTGATATATCTTTCTTCTCCGTGTACAACTTATTTCATTTACGATTAATTATCAACATCAATGACTGAAATAAAGTTATCCTTATGATAAAATCAATGATAAATTTTGTTTCACAGCTTACTTTAAGGGTGGCACCACCACTCCTAATTGATTCCATAAGTTGGGAGCGGGGATCTGCAGCATCCCCTTTGGCACCATTGTCCAAGGCAGCGAGCGGAGGAGGGGGAGGTGGAGGCCCAGCAGATGTCGCGTCGCCCGAGCCAAGGTCCCTCGTTGGTACCGCGGGCATAGCAGCGGCTGGTAACGGCGGCGGAGGTGGTGGTGGCGGTAGCATCGCGCCTGGAGGATTACAAGGTTGCGGCGGTCTGGCTGGAAGATTTCTGCAAATAAAATTTACATAAGTTTTTAAATAACGTCAAAGGTTTTCCAATTAATTCCTCGATATTAATGATCATTTTCTTTTTAATTATTAATAAAAACAAAAAAAAATGATTGTCCAAAGGGACTATTCTGCTAAAATGTATTGAACTTTGGAAGATTGACTTTCTTTGTACTGAAATTATGTTGATTGTATGTCTATTGTTATGAAAATGTATAATTTACCTTTGCACAGGTGGCCCTGGCGGCGGGGGTGGCACATTTGTTTGGCTATGTAATGAAGGTGGTAATGGAGGCGCGCTTCTTACTTGATACTGTAAAAATCATGTTAAATAAAGCATTAAATTATGAATTAAAACTTTAGATTTTTCTTTTATTAAATATATCGATAATATTTATTTATTTTAACGAATACTTTTGCATAAGCAGACTTTCGTTAAATTTTAATTAGATTTTACTGTGACTCTTATCTAACTTTGATCTGACTTTGATTTGATCTAAGTCAAATAAAAAATTAAGTCAGACTAAAGTCAGAGTTTAATCAAATTAAAATCTATTGAAAGTCTATTCAAGGTTAAATCAAAGTCAATTCAATATTAAATTGAAATCGTGTGAATTTCAGATCAAAATTATATAAATATTTAAAAAATTCATACCCAAGAAACACGTCTCAAGGCGTTTAATATATAATTTTGATCTGATTGTTAAATGTTTTTAATTTGTTACTGAATTCACATCGATGTAACTTTAAGCAGACTTTCGTTAAATTTTAATTAGATTTTGCTGTGACTCTTATCTTACTTTGATCTGACTTTGATTTGACTTTGATTCGACTTTGATTCGACTTTGATTTGATCTTGCCACTCCTGGAGTGGAATTACGTTACTTTTTTACTTAACTCAACATTACATTTTCTTCACATTAAGTTCACATTCAAATTAAAATCAAATTAAGATTAGTTTAAAATCAAATTAAATTTAAATTAACTCAACATTACGTCAAAATTAAATCAATTAAATTAAAATTATAAAACTTGCACCATGCGTGTACGTTTACATTAGTTTGCAGAGAAAAATTCTTATATCGTTGCCACGATTCCATATTTCTCGCATTTACTTGACCGTGATTTTAATTTTAATCTAATATTGATTTAATTTTAATTTAATATTGATTTAATGTTGATTTAATGTTGAGTTAATTTAAATTTAATTTGATTTTAATTTGAATGTGAACTTAATGTGAAGAAAATGTAATGTTAAGTTAAGTAAAAAAGAAACTTAATGCCACTCCAGTTTATTACCAAAACGACGACTAAAGGGTTACGACTTACGGCTTTGGAAGAATTCGTATTAACAGGTACCGTCGTTCGCAACGGGATAGGTGGCGGGGCGTTCACCTTCATCGGCGGAACAGAGGGCGGAAGCGAGGGCGAAACAGAGGGCGGAAGAGATGGCGGTACATTCGGTACCGGGACACTCGGTACCGGCACGCGGTCGTTCTTCTTATCCTTCATAGCGTCCTCGCCGTCCTCCTGCTGATACGAGTCGATCAAATCGTAAAGGCACTCCTGCATCTTCTTCCGTCGCATCTTCTTCTCCGAGATGCCAACGTCCCTCAGCAGCGTCTTGAAGTTCGGATCGAGGGAGTCGAACGAATTGAATTCCAAGCCGATGTTGTCGTTCCATCCCATGTGGGTGATGTGCCGGAAGTCGGTGGGCTTGCTGATCTGATCCTTCGTCAGCTTCGACTCTTTCTTGTTCTTCTTCTTGTCCTTCTTCGACTTGGACATGAAACTGCTCGACACGCTCTTGTTTAAACCGAGGGACGACGGTGAACCGTTGAGCAGCGTGCCCGTCGACCCGGTCACCCCGGGACCCATCGGCGACAGAGTGCTAGGACTCTTCCTTGGCAATGTCATGGCCTCGCGTGGCACCTCAGCTTCCATTTTGCGTTGCTTGTCCGCACGACGATGTTTGTTCGTGTTTAGCTTCTCCAAAAGGATATTCCTGAGAGAAGGCATTTTAGTTAGCAGAAGTTTAAGACTCGATAAGTGATTGGGATTAGAAGACCACAGAAACTAGACTGAAGGGACTGGTAATTTTCATCTATAGAAATAGAAAAGGCCATGGAAGTGTGGGGGGAATAGACAATGTGTTTGTAATAAGTATTCAATTTTGTTTTAAGGTTCTTTTGGTGGCTTTAAGCCAAAGCCAATTAGAAATCATTCGACAATAATGAGTTGTTACGCTAAATATGGTGAGACTAATCTCCGTTGACTATACACTGAGAAAAAGTGTTAAAACCAATATAATAATATAATAAGAGTTAGGACAAAGAAAAGTAAAATTTGAATAGACCCTAATACTGCAACAAAAATGTTTTTGTATAAAGTTGTTTGATATTACAGTATTGCAGATTATGTTACTTTCATATGATATTATCTTGATAATACAAAATATTTCCATAAAATATTTTATTATACACAGAGAGAAATATTGTTATACAAATCGCAAAGTTATGTATGAAATCAGTGATGATTATATCACACTTTTGCATTTTTGGAAAACAAAATTAATATTATATTATACAAGTAAATTTCTGAGATTAAAAAATTACATACGTTGGACTGTTTTGAAATTTTCTTGTATAATATTAAATTTTTTTTTTTTTACTAAAAATGCAAAGTGTGATAATATCATCACTGACTTCATATGTACGTTGCAATGTGTTAAACGGCTTTTCTCTTTATATAGAATATAGAAATTTTTATTAGTTTTTAACAATGTCTTCAGATAATTATATTGGTGTAATAAAGTTGTAACACAGAAAAACTTTTTTTTTATTGTACGTATTGTAAATTTATTACTTTTCATTGAATATTCTTTGCATAATTCATTCCACCAATATTTTTAAATATTTATCCAATCTAACATGTATATATTTTATAAAATATTTTGCAGTGAGAGAAAAATTGTAGTATTATAAGTATATAAATTCCATTTATTAGAATCGGCTTATTGTATTTCATTCCTCATATAAAACAATAGAACTGAAATAGAATATTCAAAATTTTAATCTTTTTATGGCCTACAGGTAATAAATGTATTTACCCTAACAATGGATTTGCTCAGAACAATGGAAGCCAAAGTATTTTAACACGCATTGTGTTAAAATTTAGTACGAAAATGTTAATATTTATTTACAACTGAATTTATTCTAGTATTATTTCTTCTTCATTATAAGAATATATAATTTACATACTTTTTATATTACTTTCATTTAAATAAATAAATAAATTTAAAAATCATTTATACAAATTTCACGGTACTTTTTTCGTTTTCTTTCGCATATTTGCAACAATAAAAAGAAATGTATTATTTATTATATTATCAGCAACAAATTTAAGATTTTCTTTCCATTTAACAATTTTTCTGTGAAACAAAAATTCAATTGTACTCCGCGACTTTTTTAATCCAGTTTGTTAATCATAATATTTAAAAATACACTAAAACTAACAACCGTGACTAATGATTCGCCCAAGGCATTTAATTAAAATGTTTATATTATACAATTTATTCTCTTTGGCAATAAATCATCGATAATGATCATCTCTGACAACTGATTCTACTCGGATAACTTGAAGTAAGACGCGACTGGTCTTAAATTAAATCATAGCCTTGTCACTTGAGAATCTTTTCTTACAATGCTATTCAATTAATTTTAATTTTAATTTCAATTGAATTTATTTGCAATGATTATAATCTATTCTTTATTAAATAAGTTTAAAAATTAAATGATATATTATAGATGGCTATTAAATAATAAAATATAAATTATTCAAGTTAATAAAGTACATAATTTTCTTTATCTTCTCAAATATTAATAATAAAATCATTAATAATTTAAATGGTATCAAATATTTTCTAAAAAAATGTTATACTTATAGTAAAATGATTAAATGAATTTAAATGATATTAAATTGAAACGTTATTTTCGAGAAATACATTGCAATGCTTAGCAATGACTTTTTTCGTTTCACGTCTTAACTTTATTTTAATTACAATTTCCACTTAAAATTAATATTCGTTCGTACTCCAAATAACAAATAATAATCCAGAATTTCTAATGGAACGATATAATTCATTGTTTCCAACTGTTTGGAAATTTGAGAATTTGTTTTCTCTTTTATAATTTTTTCTTAATTCAAGTGACGTAACTTTTTGCAAAATATTTCAGTAATAAAATCCATAGTTATATATAAATAATCTGGTTAAAATAAATGAAAGCAGAGAGATGTTTTATTTTTCTCATGCTTAGTCTACTTAATTATCATACGTTTCATTTATAAAGCATGAAATATTATATTAAGATACGGTTTGAATTTTTCCCAGAAATAATATTGCAAATTTAATAATTCGTGTAATTCGAGTCACATAAAAAAGGAAAGCTTCATTTTAGTTTTCGACTTTTTTACAACTAAAAAATTTACACATTTATGTATAAAAATAAGTGAACAATGCATTTATAATTTAATTTCTTTTTAATTAATTTAATTTGTCAATTACTTCATTGATTTAAATGTTAAAATTGTTATATATTTCCTTCTGCTTTCTGTACTTTAAATTATATTTAATAATTAACAATCATATCTATAAATAAAAATTAGTATACTTTATAAAAATAAGTTTAACAAATATAATAAATTTATGGCTTTCTTAATAAATATTAATAATTCATTGTTAACATTATAAAACAGTCACTTTTGAAATAACAATATATTTTTAATTCATTCTTGAAAGAAGTATCATAAATTATTCATTAGTTAAGTTCTTTGAACAATGCATATACCAACTGTATGAATCTTACTACAAAATTTCATATACTTTCATTATATTATTATATTAAATGTTATATTTATTATATTTACATTTTACTGTTAATTTTGTTACTTTGCATTGGTAAATCTGCAAAGCAATTCACCACACGATCCATTCAAATAATTATTATTCTTTTAGTATTATTTCCCCACAAATTGAGGGGAAAAATATACGAAAAAAAAAATAAAACAGTTAATATTCCTATAAAAAATATGGATTCGAACCCCAAAAGACAATTTTTGAACATTCTTATGATAAGTTATGAAAGAAATACTATAAATAAAGCATTTATTCCGATAAATCTGTAAAAATTCAAATAAATTTATGGGGAAAAGTACTTTATTTTACCATTTATTTCATATTTTATTGTAAGTACGTTCATAAATTGTCACATGGGGTTGGAATCCAATTTTTTATGGTAAAATTAACTCTATTTTTCTGCGTGTAGTTTAAAGTAGCTTAAATATATAATTGAAAATAATTTTTTTTATTTTACTTATATAAAAAAATGAAATAAAATCAAAAGATATTTAAAATAATTCCAAAAGTAACTTTTTTTTGTGGATTCGCCTTTAACTTTCATAACAAAAACCAACATTCTTATCATTTTTTTATCAGAACACATTTTATCTTTGTTTCTGTTTATTATTATCTTTATCTTTGCCGCTGTTTATCTTCCCCCACTCCATCCAAACCCCTTATATCACCAGTTAAATTAATTAAATAATTTAATTAAATTAATTAATTAAATTTTTAATTAAATCCTTCAAATTAATCCAAAAAAAATATAAAAAAAAAAAAAGAAAAGAACGAACTTTAAAGTCATCGCATCGGTCTCGTTCGCAAAATTGAACGCAGCCATGCAGTCCTCCGCCTCGAAGGTATGGAAGTAGTGCAGCGGTGATTTGTAATCCATCGAGTTGTAGACCTCGTGCTCCCATACGAGGCCCCGCCTCTGCAGGCAGTAGAGTCGAAAATAAAAGCTTCGCCTTGATACATCCTTGATCAGCGTTATCACACCGTAGTTCTTCTTGATCCATTCTCTGTGCCCTGGTGCCTCCGTCATATATAATTGACAAACACCAGCTGCCAGACACTGAAACAATTTATTTCTGTTAATAATTTCATTCTTAAATTAAAAATAAAAGTCAATATTCCCATAAAAAAAAATTGGATTTGAACCCCAAAAGACAATTCATTATGATAAATTATGAAAGAAATACTATAATAGAGCATTTGTTATGGTACACGGAAAAAAAAGTATTCGCTTTGGTAGGTAAATGAATTTATCTAGCAATTTTTAATTAATTTAGTAAGAATTTATTGTATTTGCAGAAGGACCTAGATATTAAATCGACTAAAATGATTATTTAAAGGTTAGATAAACTGTATGGCTGATTCAACCATACACTTATCTTATGGGGACTCAACATAACCTCAATATGTCAACGAAAACTACTTGGATTTCACTGTGTTGACGATTAGATAAATTTATGTGGCTGATTCATATATCTAACTTAAATAGAAATTTAGTAGTGCACTTCATTTTTTTTTTCTGTGTAAATCTGTGAAAATTCCAATAAATTTATGGGAAAAAGTAGTTTTTTGTAACGAGTGCACGGAAACTGCCCTGTTTCCATCCTTGTCTTCTTGGAATCAGCTGGTTTCCAAACAGAATGGAACCAGGGAACTCTCCTTGGGGGTGCTTCGAAATGATCCAAAATTCATTTTATCCAAACATGTATTATATCAGAAAATCATTTTATCTAACTTGCAATGTATCCAAAATTCATTTTATCCAGACATATATTGTATCAGAAAATCACTTTATCAAACTTGTAATTTATCCAAAGTTCATTTTATCCAAAATTCATAAAATGTAAAACACTATTTATCTAACCCAAAAATTGCCACAATGTCTTTTTCATCAAAACGAGCCTTTTCTCTGAACGTTAAATTATCAGTGCGTCAAATTATACAAACGTCATTTTATCCAAAATTCATAACACCTAAAATGCACTTTATCTGACATAAGAACTTGCCACAACGTTTTTT